>JARDYJ010000005.1:110870461-111020461 GCA_029215755.1 Spea hammondii
AGAGAGAGAGAGAGAGAGAGGAGCAGAGAGAGAGAGAGAGAGAGGCGCAGAGAGAGAGAGAGAGAGAGAGAGCAGAGAGAGGCGCAGAGAGAGAGAGGCGCAGAGAGAGAGAGGCGCAGAGAGAGAGAGAGAGGCGCAGAGAGAGAGAGAGAGGCGCAGAGAGAGAGAGAGAGAGGCGCAGAGAGAGAGAGGCGCAGAGAGAGAGAGGAGAGAGGCGCAGAGAGAGAGAGAGAGAGAGAGGCGCAGAGAGGGAGAGAGAGAGAGAGAGAGAGAGGCGCAGAGAGAGAGAGAGAGAGAGAGAGGCGCAGAGAGAGAGAGAGAGAGAGAGGCGCAGAGAGAGAGAGAGAGAGAGAGAGAGAGAGAGGCGCACAGAGAGAGAGAGAGAGAGAGAGAGAGAGGCGCAGAGAGAGAGAGAGAGAGAGAGAGAGAGAGAGGCGCAGAGAGAGAGAGAGAGAGAGAGAGAGAGAGAGGCGCAGAGAGAGAGAGAGAGAGAGAGAGAGAGAGGCGCAGAGAGAGAGAGAGAGAGAGAGAGAGAGGCGCAGAGAGAGAGAGAGAGAGAGAGAGAGAGGGCGCAGAGAGAGAGAGAGGGGCGCAGAGAGAGAGAGAGGGGCGCAGAGAGAGAGAGGGGCGCAGAGAGAGAGAGGGGCGCAGAGAGAGAGGGGCGCAGAGAGAGAGAGGGGCGCAGAGAGAGAGAGAGGGGCGCAGAGAGAGAGAGAGGGGCGAGCAGAGAGAGAGAGAGGGGCGCAGAGAGAGAGAGGGGCGCAGAGAGAGAGAGGGGCGCAGAGAGAGAGAGAGGGGCGCAGAGAGAGAGAGAGGGCGCAGAGAGAGAGAGAGGGGCGCAGAGAGAGAGAGGGGCGCAGAGAGAGAGAGGGGCGCAGAGAGAGAGAGGGGCGCAGAGAGAGAGAGGGCGCAGAGAGAGAGAGGGGCGCAGAGAGAGAGAGGGGCGCAGAGAGAGAGAGGGGCGCAGAGAGAGAGAGGGGCGCAGAGAGAGAGAGGGGCGCAGAGAGAGAGAGGCGCAGAGAGAGAGAGAGGCGCAGAGAGAGAGAGGCGCAGAGAGAGAGAGGCGCAGAGAGAGAGAGGCGCAGAGAGAGAGAGGCGCAGAGAGAGAGAGGCGCAGAGAGAGAGAGGCGCAGAGAGAGAGAGGCGCAGAGAGAGAGAGGCGCAGAGAGAGAGGGGCGCAGAGAGAGAGGGGCGCAGAGAGAGAGGGGCGCAGAGAGAGAGGGGCGCAGAGAGAGAGGGGCGCAGAGAGAGAGGGGCGCAGAGAGAGAGAGGCGCAGAGAGAGAGAGAGAGAGAGAGAGAGGCGCAGAGAGAGAGAGAGAGAGGCGCAGAGAGAGAGAGAGAGGCGCAGAGAGAGAGAGAGAGAGAGAGGCGCAGAGAGAGAGAGAGAGAGGCGCAGAGAGAGAGAGAGAGAGAGAGAGAGAGAGAGAGAGAGAGAGAGAGAGAGGCGCAGAGAGAGAGAGAGAAAGAGGCAGAGCGTGAGCGAGGCAGAGAGTGAGACATTTTATGTGAGAAAGAGAGAGATCATCTGTATAATATAAACACGCTACCGTTCTAAAGTTTGGGGTCACTGAGCCGTTTTCATGGAAGACAAGGAAATTTCTGGCTGTAACAATCACAAAAGGGTTTCCTAACAATCTATTATCCTTTTAAACTTAAACTGGGATCAGCGAACACAACGTGCCATTGGAACACAGGAGTGATGGGAGTGATTAATGGCCATTGGAACACAGGAGTGATGGGAGTGATAAAGGGCCATTGGAACACAGAGTGATGGGAGTGATGGGAGTGATAAAGGGCCATTGGAACACAGGAGTGATGGGAGTGATAAAGGGCCTCTGTACGCCTATGAAGAGATTCCATTAAAAATCAGCCGTTTCCAGCTACAATAGTCATTTACAACATTAACCCCGTCTGCTATGTATTTCTCATCAATTTCATGTTATTTTAATGCCCAAAGTTTGCTTTTCTATCAAAAAGGACAAAGTTTTGAACATGTGTGTGTATGGTCCTGTATGTGCAAAATATATATATATATAGTCAAGCAAACACTCTAGATGTTTGAAATGACTTTTCTGTTGTGTCAGCAGGCATGTTGCAAACAATAACACAGATCTAAGATGACACTTGTGGCAGGGAACACGTTGTGTTAGACAGCAGCCTTCTGCCCTGAACGTGCATGATTGGGGTGGAAAGAGACGGGGCTCTTCCGTGATAACGCGCACTTCAGCCCTGTAAACAAAACAGGGGTCCGGGACGACAGACGATAAATGCCGGACACATTCCGTTACCATACATTACGCTCAGAAGATAAGCCAGATCTAATGTTATATACATAGTTGCAGACAGTCTAGAGCTTGCCAGTGAAGTCCCAACAACCAGAAAATTCCCCTTTTATCGGGACCCCTCTAGTTAACCAGAAAGTGACCATTTTTTTTTTTTTAAAAACAGTTACTGTTCTGCGTTTCTGTCCATAACACGAGCGCTGTCCCCTCGCCGGCCGTTATCATATCCCACGCACCGCGGTGCATGAAAAACGCAATCCCCTCTGAGCTGCCCTGCGTAAGCTAATGGCAACGATTTCTCCTCACTGATTGAGTTATACAGCGCAAAGGGCCGGCTCAGCCCCTGCTGCAGGACAAGTTCACCGGTGACGGCTCTCGTAATACAGAGATAAGGTTGTATTTTATTGTTTTAGAGAGCGGCATAAAGTATCAGGGAGTTGAACATTCCTGCAAAGGCGCTCTTCACCCAGCCGCCTCTCTACAAACAGGCATATATATACACAATAAAGTTGTAACTGTTCTACAAGAATGAAAGATAATATAAAAACAGGGTACTTCGCTTTTTAACCCTTCTATTCATTCCTCGGAACACATATGTGGTAGCTTCCCCAAGGACTCTTCCTTCAAAAAGCCCCTTATAACAGATATATGGAAAAAAACAGAACAAATTCTGGGGATACAGCTTTAAAAATACTCTGTAAAAAGAATAAAAACCACAAATGGTGCGATAACGTTTAAAAGGTTTAAAACAGCCCCCAGTAGTCGTCCCACACTCACACCCTAGCATTATAACGAGTCCCTGATGAAGTCAGCATATGACGAAACGCGTTGGACTTAGTTTCTTAAAGCATTCAGCATTTTTAATGGGCTATTGTAAATAAAGAGCTTTTGGGAGATACCCTGCCTGCCTGCCATTCGTTTGTATCCAGCAGATGACCGGTTTTTAAAACGTTGAGGTGGTTTTAAAAGTTCCAGCAAACCCCCAGGATTCCTAAGATCCCGGCTATCTCAAAGGCGCAGTACCCACTACAATCTTGTGAGTGTGGCACAACTAGTGGGGGCTGGTTTAAAACCTTTTAAACGTTATCGCACCATTTGTGGTTTTTATTCTTTTTACAGAGTACTTTTTAAGCTGTATCCCCAGAATGTGTTCTGTTTTTTCCACACATATACATACATATAAAACACACACACACACACACACATATATACTATGTAAATAACAGATAGTGGGAGAGATTCTAACAGAAGCGCTGTATACAGCCACAAAATGTACATCCTTCCCACACAGCCTATAGATCGCGGTGCGATGTGGCAGCAGCGAGGGCATCCAACACGGATCACTGAAACATACTGACGGCCCGGCACGCCGGCTGTACGAGCGGGAAATAAAATCACTGAATGAAAAGGACGCTCTGTTATTAAGGAATGCGGAGATCACATGAGCCGACATATCTTATCTGCCATAAAAGGGCAACTTTTGGGAATAATACTTCGCCCCCTTGTGGCTACTCCGTGAACTTGCCTTACGGCTATCCGACCAATACAGAACAGAGCGTGGCTTTACCAACGGATGAAATATACACCAAAAACAGGTCTATACATCAGGGCTGCTCAGATATACTATATACTATAATATATATAAACTCAGAATAGAATATTCAGCCCCTCCACGGACACGGCTTACGGTAACGATTTAAAGCCCAGCACACGTTCTGCACTGCCCGGGACTCTCGGCATCACTACGGACGGGTCCCTCCGGCCTGGCACAGCATTGGCCCCCTTCTCATAGACGGAAAGCAATGAACATGTTTTCGTGCGATAAAGCAGGGAGTACTCTCACAGCCCGATACACCTTTTAGGGTCACTTAGAGCGGCCAGGAGAACCTTTTATAATTAGAGAAAAAACAAGGATTTTGGTAACGATTTATATCGCTGGACCACCAGGTACATTAAAAGGGGGCTTTAATCTACAATGCTGACCTCTCTACTATTCAAACACGGTTTCGGACCATATGTCACAATTAACGTTTCATAGCGTCGAAGATTTTGGGCATTTTTTAAAGTGCTGTTCCACTTAGAAAGATAAACACATAACCCTTGGCAGATCTGTCGTTTTTATTATTCCCTATGACCATTGAACCGCATAAAACAAACGTGTTTTTTTCTCTCGCTCTCTCTCGCTCTCTCACCAGATCCAGGGTAGAATCGGCCCAGGTGTGGGCATTCAGCATTACCTGGAATGAGGTTTCTAATTCTGCATTCATGTGCCACAGCCGGAAACAGTGGCACACGAGGAAGGTCACAGCCGGTAAATGCAGATTTATAAAAGAACGAAACTGGGAACTTGGTGCTGATGACAGCCGTCATCGAAATAAAAACGTACGATACGCCGGTAAGAAGCGGTTCAGGTAACTAAATCGTAAGGGACTCATCTACACAATCAGCGGAGCAGATATACAATATCCCCCCCCCCCTTAACATCATCTCACAGACAGATCTGAGCTTTTTTATTTTAATCATTGGAAAATCATATCCTCTACCCACACGTATTATACCCACCACTTGTTTTTGTTAAAAAACAAAACAAAAAAAAAACAGTAATATAGAAATAAAATTTTAATTCACCCAAAATGCCACTAAAAGCTGAAAACGTATCCGCCTCCAAAATAAATGAGTGTCCTGTAAGAAGTAGGGGATCCCATCAGGGATCTGGGAAACATTTTGGGTGCAGAAATTAAAATAATTGTCGGGGGGGGGGGCAGAAAATATATATACAAACACTCAATTAAAGTGACATTAATCAAACCCCCAGGACACGGATTCTCAGAGCCCCGCGAGCCCCTCAGCTCAGCCGCTTCACGGAGGAACCTACTGCCCTATTATCTAGAGGCCATGTCCCTCCAGCTGCCGATAAAACTCCTATCGTGCTCACCCAGATATAACATGCCATCAGCGCATACAACCAGAGCCAGGAGAAAAACCACAAAGGCCACCCAGCAGCCGCCGGCTACCCCTCCCAGAGCCCACCAGCCATTGGCTTTGTACGGCTGAGCATCAGAGCGGCTGCCTGTGCATCCTGGGAGCTGTAGTCCACAACAGCTGGAACCAGTGAGCACACCCTAAATTCCCCCAAACCGGAGCATCTGCCAGGATGTGTTCTCCCAGCCAAGGCCCGAGCTGACAGCACCCGGCATTGTGCCCTCCTACCCCCAGCTCTGACCCCCAGCATCCTGTGTCACCCCTACAGAGATTCGGTGTCTACCCCGCACCTCCCTTCCCCCTACCTGCCCGCTTATCTCCATCACCGCCCCGGGCAGACCTCGCAGGACGGCAACCGTGTTCCCCGCCCGAAGGACAGGAGGGTACGCAGGCTGCCAGTGCGCCCCCATCTTACCTGTGTAACAGAACGGGCATCCGCTGCCTTCAGCCTCCTCCTCCTCTTCACTCACCAACACACGAAACCCCAGCTCCGGACATTTGCCTTGACAACGGAAGTCCCGCCCCCTTCATAGACTGTCACAGACAGCTGCCGGAGCCTATACTGATTGGACAAACGGCGTCCGAAGTCGACGGGCCTGTGATTGGTCGAAGTTGTTGTCTATCAATGAATAGTTGGAGCCAAAAACCCACCCCGTGGTCACGTGGGAGATTTGGCGAAGGATATATCTCGGCGGAGCGTGACCGTTTAGTGGCTTTAAACGCGTTAACCGTTTGGAGGCGTGATAAGAGTGCGGCGGGGAAATAGATTCGGGAACCATATGCCTATCCTATGCATGTTTACCTTCCCTCACTGTATTGGCCTTTACCATTTCCGCTGGGGGGGCTGTTACACTTATCTACCACCCTCTCAGTAAAGTAAAACCTGTTTATATTACATCTAAGCCTCTGATTCTGTAGCCTTTGATTAAGGCCTCATCATCTAATGTTTCTCCTTTTTTGAAATAAACGTAAACTGAATTACTTAAATAATAAAACTCCTTTTGTTTTGTCGGGATTTGGTTTTCCGCCTTTGGCGTTTTTTTAAAAAGATCCTCAGATTGTGTTTCTTTTAGATTTTCCGCGATGGCTTTGGCGCCGCAGGTATTGTATAATTTAGGGTTTATGTTATAAAAAAAAGGGTTTTTTTTTATTATTTTTAGCCTGGGAGATACGATGTAGATTTCTGCACTAATTTTGACCCTTTTCCATCAGCGAGTGCCAAAAGCCCCGGCCATATAACTTAGTAGAATTAAAGCGTGCAGGACTTACAAGCCAAAGCCAGACTGTCGATGCCATGCCTCCCAACTGCCCCGCTTTGCTCGGGACAGTCCCAGATTTTGCCGTATTCCAACACCCGATCCCACGCGCACTCCACAAAACCGGTCTCTCCGCGGCATTCGACCCGCCCGCCCGACAGTAAGAACACCATAGAGCATTAGTCTCGACAACCGGGAGTTTATTTCGGGTTTTGGGACAGTTGGTCAGTATGACACGGTTTTCTTTATACCGTATAACCCGAGAAAATCTTCTCAAAAGTCGGGGGTCGTCTTATACGCCGGGTACTGAAACTTACCGAGCCGGAGAATCCCACAAAGCCCCTAACGTATCTCTAGGGGAGGGGCGAGTGGAGAAGCCGCCTCCCCTGGGCCGGTCTTCAGGGCCGCGCCGAGGTAGGTGCAAGATAGTGATCTCCCCAACTATCCCTGATCAGCAGGGCTGGTTGGGGAGATCACGACCTCCCTCTAACTAGCCCAGCATTAGAGAGCTCGAGGTCTGGCACTTCAGACCTCGGCTTCCGTGCTCCCTAATCACTACGCGCCGGCTATTGATGCCGAGCGCGGTGATGACGTCATGTCCGGGTGCTCAGCATCAATTGCCGGCGCGTAGTGATGAGGGAGCAGTAAACAGAGGTCTGACATGACAGACCTCACCCTCCCACAACTGGTGTGAGTGCAGTGTATGTGTCTATATGTTGGTGTGAGATTTGTGTGTTTGTAAGCTGGTGTGTGTGTATATATATATATACGGTAAATATATATATACTGTATTTATATATAATGTGTGTGTAGAGGCAGGGGTGTGTGGTGAGGGCAGTGTATAAATGTGTGTGTATGGACAGGCATATGTTAGTATGTGTAGATATATATATATGTGTGTGTATGTATGTATATGTCTGTGTATGGGCAGTGTATGTATGTATGTGTGTTTGTAAGCTGGTGTGTACGTGTATATGTGTGTAAAGGAAGGGTTGTGTGAGGGCAGTGTATGTCTATACATGTGTGTGTGGACAGGCATATGTTAGGGAGAGCTGACCCAGCCAATCCAAGCAGGCTTTGTATGCAACAACCAGCCAATCACCGGTAAGGTACATCGCTTGCCTTGATTGGCTGGTTGTTGTATACTGGATAGAGGGGTAGTCTTATACGACGAGTATAGCCCAAACTCTATATTTTAACTGGAAAAGTTGGGGGTCGTCTTATACGCTGGAAAATACGGTACTAATCCTCATGGAGCGCCTTCCAGGTTTGGCGACCAGCAGAGACGTCTGTCAGTTCTCTCGGCGAGACCAGTTTAAAAAGTTCATGGAATGTACCGTATTTGCTCGATTATAAGACGAGGTTTTTTTCAGAGCAAATGCTCTGAAAAATACCCCTCGTCTTCTAATCGGGGTCGTCTTCTAATCAGACCTCAAATAGAGTCTGATTAGGAGACTAAGATCCAGATCCCCCGCACCGCTGCAGGGGACCTGGATCCTCCTGTCTCACCCCCCCCCCCCCATCATACACACACTTACCGGTGCTTCCTGCTGTATTGCCGGGGCAGCGGGTTGACGTCTACGCGATCCGTGTAGACAACGTCCGCTGCAGCCGGAAGGAGGTGTGGCTAGCAGCGGGGGTTGTCTGCGTCCGTCGCGCAAACCTTCCCCGACTGTCAGAGATCAGAGTTCCCCGCACCGGTGCGGGGAACTCTGATCTCTGACAGCCGGGGAAAGTATACGCGACGGACGCAGACAAACCCCCGCTGCCAACTCCACCTCCTTCCGGCTGCAGCAGAAGGCGACGTCAACCCGCTGCCCCGGCTGGAAGCACCGGTAAGAGAGGGCTGAGAGGGGAGGGGAGGGGAGAGTGAGTGTGTGTGTGTGTGTTAGTTAAATGGGGGTATAGGGTGTGTGTGTGTGTGTGTGTGTGTGTGTTAAATGGGGGCATAGGGCATTTCTGGAGTGGCGTTAAGGGGGCATTTAATAGAGCACTCTGCCTCCTGAAATGCCTTATACCTCCCTATATGCCACTCTGCCCCATAATATGCATTTTAACCCCCTAAATGCCAGAGTGGCATATAGGGGTATAAGGCATTTCTGGAGGCAGAGTGCTCTATACAATGCCTTTTAACTCCCTTAATGCCACTCTGCCTCCTGAAATGCCTTATACCTCCCTATATGCCACTCTGCCCCATAATATGCATTTTAACCCCCTAAATGCCAGAATGGGATATAGGGGTATAAGGCATTTCTGGAGGCAGAGTGGCATATAGGGGTATAAGGCATTTCTGGAGGCAGAGTGGCACATAGGGGGTCAAAAGGCATACCATGGGGCACAGTGGCATATAGAGGGTTAAAAGGCATATCATGGGCCACAGTGCCATATTGGAGTGGCAAGCCTGGGGGCAGATGTGCGTAACTGGGGGACAGGTTGGAAAATACAAGAAATAAAAACAAAAAAAATATTTTTCTCAATCATAGCTTTTATTAAAAAAAATAGTTTACATGAATTAACATTTACTGGTAAAACTTTTTTCCTTTAGGGTCGTCTTATATTCAGGCTTTTTCTTTTTTTCCTAAGTTAATATTCAGATTTTGGGGGGTCGTCTTATAATCAGGGTCGTCTTATAATCGAGCAAATACGGTATTTTTACGCTTAACGCTCCCAACCGTGGCTTCCAACTCAGTGCGAGTGACCGCGGTAATTAACACTCTCTAGGACAGAAGGAAATTCTCTTTAAACGACTGCTTTACTCCACGGAGGAGATCACCAATACTCGCTAACATCCGCTGAATTCCCTGCTGTCACACGGGTGAGATGAGCGGACACTTACAGGATGTGAGTAAGCCTTTCCTGCTCCTCACCAAACGGAACTGGAGAAAAAAAGCCCATAAAACACCTATTTTTGTCCGGAAAAAGACATCCAAAAAGAGCGACCCCTCCCAGCTGTCACTGCTGAAAGAAGAAAGCATACTTAAGTATGCTCCGTGTGCGAGCTCCGTGTGCACGCTCCGTAGCGCTCCAGCCAAGCACAGCATTCAGCCAGCAGACATGCAACTGAAGAACGCTTGATTCCTTGATTGATTCCGATGAGGATCTCCGGTCCCATTGAATGTGAAAAGGAGAGCTGCAGAGCAGCCAATCAGTGGTGAGTGTTATCAGACAGAGGGCAGTTACAGCTTTGTTCTTTTAAGGTAAGTTCTTTTTTAAAAAAAAAAATGTAAAGAATGTGTATTAAAGTATTCAAAAAGTGTTTAATTGTGGAAAAAAAATTACAATTCCTTTAAGTGATTAAACTCAATCGGAACCACTGAATTTGTTGCTATGGCGATAAAATCACATCAAGAATAGTTCTTTTAAATAGCCCGCTGTGTTTCTTTATCGCATGTCTATTTTCTACCTTAAGTTCTTACATTATTAAAGATTCTATTAGTAGTTTGCGCGTTAGTAATGAAGTCAAAGTTCCATTTCAGGACCATCGGCATGTCTTCTCCCGGGAAAACCTTGGCGGTTATGCTGGCAAAGCTCATTTTTCGATGGAATGTGAAGATTTAGAGGAATATTTACAAATGGGAATTAAAATGCAAGAAATAAATACAAGCTGTCAGATGAATTTTATAGATAATTATCAAAAACATCCAAAAGACTGTGCTGTTATTGTTTTTATAGCCGAATAACGGTCAGATGGGAAATTAACAACAAGAAAATCATTCGGTTTGAAATATGATCTGTACGGAAACCGACATTCACGTCTCCGACACAACCAAATACTTCCATACCTTAAATAAGAAGTCCTGTGGAAAGGGATATTTTTCTCCTTAAGCATAAACCCCAGCGCTGTATACAGTAATATAACCCCCCCAGCGCTGTATATAGTAATATAACCCCCAGTGCTGTATACAGTAATATTACCCCCAGCGCTGTATATAGTAATATACCCCCAGTGCTGTATACAGTAATATTACCCCCAGCGCTGTATATAGTAATATACCCCCAGTGCTGTATACAGTAATGTCGGTCAGTATTGCAATAAACTCCCTTTATCTGCAGGCTGGAGGCCGTCATTACTTTATGGCAATTCTAATGAAGTCGGTTGACTTTTCTCAGACAGTCCAGCCAGAAGTTAAAGACTTGAGCAAAGTTTACTGCTTATAGCGGACATTATGATGAGGAGTCAAGGTGTTTGGTAAATTAGACAGAGTTGAAATACATACAAATGGTTAATATGCAAAAGCAGAATAAAATATACGGGTGCTGCCTTTAAAATCCAGAATCAACTTTCTGGCCTTGGTCTCGATATTTTCAGGAGCTCAGGAGGCTTAGTGAACCTAGAATTGAATACATTCTACAGTTTTTGCCCTTTCTATACCCGGCCTGTGTCAAGAATGAAGAAAATGAGCCAGCTCAGGCTCCTCTTCGTGTTTTGGGTGTATCGGTGGGGACCCTCGCTAGGACTTCCCTGAGGAGCCCAGCTCGACTTACCTGTGAATGAAGCCAGGGGCTCACCTTGGGTTTTGGCCGCCTCCGTTCCCTGGACTTCTAGGTCTCAATCAGTGGGTGAAGGAGGTGGATTAACACGAGTCCAAACGCGCTCGCACCTGAGTCACACGTTCTGCGGTCTCTCCATTATCAGGCATCTCACAACTATTTTTTCCATGCAGAGCCAACATCACACATAAGCCCTGCCTCGAATGCTGGGGGGGAATAAAGCTTATGGTGTCTAGTCTGTTCTGGAAAATTAATATCTTCATTACACAAAGGTGCTATACGTCACTCCACAAGAAGTTCATTTGTATCCGGTAAAAAACAGAATTATACAGTAATATTTTTTAACGGATACAAATTAACTTCTATGGTTTTACATTGTTACGCTGGGGTGGCAATTAAAGTCCTCTGTGTCCCGTATTTAGTCTGACTGCTGTTGAACATTATATTAGAAACCATAAAAACCCTATTCCCCATGCTTTCGGCAGTAACCTAAAAGGTCACACTCTCTTTATGGATATACGCCCAGCCATCTTTGCTATGGCTTGGGTTGAGTTTTGGTATGGTCTCCCAGAGGAGTCAATTTGCCGATCCCCACAACAGAAAGTTGAGAATTCTTCTCAGATTGTAAAAGTGGCGGATCCAGTTTGAGAATTTTCTATTGAGATGCAGTCATTGAAGTTGTTATGACTAACCCCGTTGTAATTTTGTACATCAAGTTCACAGCGTCGGTGTCGACAAGGCGCTCCGATAATTGTCTAATAGACAAGGTACTGAGTTATGCAGCCTTCAAAACTGCAGAGTCAGAGGATATGACGCATCATGATGGAAAAGATTTATTAACGAAGACAAGACAATTACTTCCAGTGAATTTACAGCTTCTTAAGTGGAAACGCTCAAACCCAATCTGCCTCATATCCCTCTTGCAATCCATCAAGAACGCTGCTTTCACACTTATCTTCTTCTCCCATTGCTTTAGTAACAGCTCTCCCCTTCGTCAGTCTCTTCACCGTCTGCCTGACTCTTACTTCCGAAGCCCTTCACAGCGGTTCCCCTCCCTACATCTCCTCACTCATCTCTAAATACACTTCTAACTCTCCGTTCATCTAATGATCTCCGTCTCTCCTCCACTTTTATTTCCACTTCTGATTTATGCTTACGAGATTTCTCCAGGGCTCCTCACCCTGGAATGCTCTTCCCTGGTCTATCAGACTTTCCCTTTGCCTTTGGCCCCCCAAGAAATCCCTTAAGACCTCTTTTTTTTAGGGAAGCCTATCAACAGATTTTTTTACCTTTTGTGTAATTTTCCCCAACTCCTTCTAGATTGTAAGCTCCTTTGAGCTTCTGTAGGTGAAAATTGTTATGTACTATTTGTTATGTCCTGTTTAGCCATTGTACAGCACTGTGGAATATGATGGTGCTATATAAAACAACCAATAATAATATCACAAAATCAATTATTGTATCATTAAAAATTGAGACCAGAGGAGTCTAACAAAAATACAAACTAATGGGAAATATTTTAAGGACCAATATATACCGTATTGGCTCGGATATAGGCCGCCCCCGTATATAGGCCGCACCCTAAAAGTTTGGTGCTTTTTTAAAGAAAAAGTTTTTTCTTTAAAAAAGCACCAAAAAAACATGCTGCCACTCTGCCCCCCCCCCCGAGATATGCTACCACTGTCCGTCCCCCCCCCGAGATATGCTGCCACTGTCCTCCTCTGCCCCCCGACTGACTTACCGGAGCTGACTCCCGGGTGTCTTGCGAGGCCGGCGGGGGACATCTACGCAATACGCGTATACAACTTCCGTATTGCGTAGATGTCCCCCGCCAGGCCCGCAAGACACCCGGGAGTCTGCTCCGGTAAGTCAGGCGGGGGGCCAGAGGTAAAACGCATCGTGCGGTTAGACAACCGCACGATGCGCTTAGACAACCTCCCGTGCCGGCACCCCCCCCCCCCGTGGGAAGTGCTGGCAGGGGAGGCTGTTTGAGCGTATCGGGGAGTAGGATGCAGGTCCCCTGCACCGCTGCGGGGGATCTGTATCCTAACCCCGCTGCCTGCCCGGCGCCCGGGACTGCATGTCCCGGGCGTCGGGCGCTAGACCCCGAATATAGGCCGCACCCCCACTTTAAAGACTTAAAGTGGGGGAAAAAAGTGCGGTCTATATCCGAGCCAATACGGTATTTATAACATTAATCACTGTATAGTAATATAAAGTGTTTAAAACGCTTATACATAGAAAACCTACCTCCACGGATTTACAAAGTTATTCAAAGTAAAGTGGTGTCCTGGGTAAAAGATCCAGACAGCGCAGTGAATAAACCTATTAATTCCGCGTATAGATAAAAGAAATAATAATATACATTAACAATAAATATGGGAATTATGTAACGTTTAAACTATCGGAACAGCCATGTTAACTACTCTGGCAGAATATGAAAGATTATTCCTACAGATGAAATAATTGATCCATTATAGTAAGGCTGATTGATTTGTTTAGGCAGCATCTGTATGGGTGGAGGACGAGAAAAGAGGGAATTCGGGGGGAAAAACTAACTGATATGTTATCGTAGCAACTTTCAGCCTCAGAGATCAGCTTCTATAAGGTCCAGCAGACCATTAACGTTAAACCAGATATCTCCGAAACATTTATGGTCGGTAAATTAAAAAAAACAAAACACTACAGGTAGTTTCTATAAGTAAAGGTAATGATTTTAGAACCTGCGTTGTTTAAAGTTCCCATTTAAATGTAACCGACCCCTTTATACAAATATGATGAACTTTTATCTAACTGCCACTGCTGTCAGTTCTCATAAACTCCTTATTTCTTTCTTCCTGCTAATAAAAGCTATACAGATATACAAAAAGCACAAACCTAATCTAAGCAATCTCAGTAGAGGTCCCCTCAATCATAGGAGCTCTCATTCATTCATTCACTCATTCATTTACATTTATTGAATGTAGCTGATAAAGTGGACCTTCACGGCCAACTACGAACGCTATAGGTAGCAGCACTTTTCCCCCTCCCCTGCAAAAAGCGGAGCTATTACTCGATGACAGCGAGTATGCAGCATTAAGTGAAGTAAGTAGCATGAATTAAAATCACCACCAATCATATGTGGGTAGAAAATGAAAACATTTTGTACATTAAATGCACTGATTTTTTTCTTCATATCCCGAGCCTTCCTGTGACTCATGCTGATAATTTGTTTACAACGTTCCAGAGGATGTAAGTCACTTACAGTATATCTATATGTCGTGATTGCGGCTGGCAATTCAGCTCTAACAAATTAAAGGGATAGTCATACCCGTCTTTTATTTCCTAAATCACTTAAGTGAACTGGGTTCAATAAACTGCACTACAGAATATATGCTATGTAAATCGATAAATGATTTATATATATTATATAATATTATGTATTATATATTATATTAACGTACATAGGTGGAGTGGAAGCTGTTATAGCTGCAAAGGGGGAACCAACTTCATATTAATGTCTATGTATTTAGAATGTGATGTCATCAAAGTCCCTGTTGGAGTAATGGTCAGGTGTCCCTATACTTTTGTCCATATAGCGTATATATGCTACTGTTCAAAAGTTTGGAAAATTTAAGAAAATAACATTTTGTCCATTAAAATAACATGAAATAGATCAGAAATCCAGCGCAGATGGGGTTAATGTTATAAATCACTATTGTAGCTGGAAGTGGCTGTACAGAGGTCCTTTATCACTCCCATCACTCCTGTGTTCTAATGGCCCTTCATCACTCCCATCACTCCTGTGTTCCAATGGCCCTTCATCACTCCTGTGTCCCAATGACCCTTTATCACTCCCATCACTCCTGTGTTCCAATGGCCCTTTATCACTCCCATCACTCCTGTGTTCCAGTGGCCCTTTATCACTCCCATCACTCCTGTGTTCCAATGGCCCTTTATCACTCCCATCACTCCTGTGTTCCAATGGCCCTTTATCACTCCCATCACTCCTGTGTCCCAATGGCCCTTTATCACTCCCATCACTCCGGCCTATTAATTGTTAGGAACACTTTTGCACTTATCTTACAGATAGAAAATTCCTTGTTTTCCATGAAAACAGCTCAGTGACCCCAAATGTTTGAACAGTAGTGTGTGTGTATGTATGTGTGTGTATATATATATATATATATATATATATATATATATATATATATATATATATATATAATGTTTGTAACTGTAAGTTTTATTCCTTTCCCAGGGAATTTGTCTGGCAGCAGCCGTATACTTTGAATCTTTTACGATTCATACAAATGAAGCTTCTTTGGGTTTTGTATCTAGAGAAAGCATTGAAGGACACCGGGCTCTTCCTTATTTTAATACAAGATGCAATTAGATCTTAGTGAAGAATAAAAAAAAAAAGAAAGCTGAGTAGCCGAGTTCCCGTTGGGACATATTAATTAGAATAGCTGAACTAAGTAATTTGTAAGACACAGTTAGACTGATAATTAGGCAGGAGAGGTCACCTTCAATTAATAAATATAATGTTTCAACAATGGTAAAAACTGGAGGCGTGTTTGTAGAAATAAGAGTTCATCTTCCAGAAATGTTAATTAACCTTTCTTTTATTACCCTACAAAAATGCATTAGCAAAGTCTTGGAATGATTTCATTTAATGTATAATGGATTCGTGTATCCTGTACTAAACAATGTAGAAGTTATCACATGTTTAATTATGCACAGGGACA
This sequence comes from Spea hammondii, assembly GCA_029215755.1. NCBI lineage: Eukaryota > Metazoa > Chordata > Amphibia > Anura > Pelobatidae > Spea > Spea hammondii. The sequence goes on from JARDYJ010000005.1 coordinate 110,886,201, forward strand.
AATTGTTCTCCTTTGGCTGTGATATCCTACCTTCTGATTGGCTGTGCTGTAGATCTACTGGATTGCAATGCAAAGAAGTACTTATATAAAATATATGTTATCACAATGAAGCCGGAAGGAATGTCAGGGGGTTGGTGGAGAATAAAAAACATGATGTGTCACATATGGACCATAGCCTTCTACTCCTCTTTCTATAAGTTCTATCCATACATTTTGCTTGCCCTTTTCCCATTTCAGGGGCTATCATTTCTTTCATGGGCTGTTCATACAGAACTTCTATAGTTAAAGTATTTTTACATAAAGTCTGTATTGGGCTGGAAATCCCCAGTTGGGGAAAAGAATGTTGTTTTGGGTAATGAACCCAAGGCTGTTACTTTGTCGTATCAGCATTTCAATCTACCAAATAGCTGCTACAATAATTCCTTTTCACAATCAGATTAGAAACCATGAAAGAGAATTCCTCAAGCCATCATATCTCCACCATGAAATGAAGACATGTAAAATATAGACTGCAAAGACACATACGAAGCTGGCATGAAAGGGGCAAATGCACAGGGGGGGAGGATTTCACAGCACACAAAATTTAAAGGGACCTGATCAGTGGTATATTCTCAACCAAGGCATGGTCTATTTATAATGGCTCCCTCCTGAACCTGCCACCCTAGACTTAGTCTGCCTATACAACAATACATCGCTGATCAGCCTGTTCATCCATATGGTGGCAGATCGCCCTATTGGGATCATGCTCCCAGGAACATCATTTCTCCTTGGGCCAGTTGGGGAGATCTGAGATCTCCCTTGTAATCAGCCCATATACATTAGGGTGTACTGTACCTCTATAATGACCTCGCTCCACACCGCACATGCAGTCCGCTAGTATATGACATCATATCTTGGTGCTCTATGCGGTATGTGTCGGCCATGGAGGTAAGCGGTTGGAGGGTGCCTGGACTGCTGCCCTGGATCAGGCGTAGGGCAGCATCCAGCCATGATACATATCTGATGCAGCTATCATATACATTAAATTGCATATAATGGCTGAAGTATCCCTTTAACTATGTCTACGTACTTACGAGGGAGCCAAATTACCCATCATTCACACTGCTGCCTGATGTGGTCTCATCAAACCGCTCCATAGTATGCAGTGAATGCGGCCTTTCATTTCTCTTTTTATTTGCCAATATATATTTTTTAATTATATAGCTATATAATAAATCAAGAAGGGAAGGGAGGGTAAAAGTGCCCAAAATATCAATTGTATATTAAATTAGATGGAAGAACCACTTCAGCCTAATTTAAATATTTTATGACAACTATAACAAAAAATCAGACAGAAAACTAACTACAGAGCGTGGTAACAATGTAGTGACAATGGCTTTCCCGTGGATCAGACTTATGTTCTAAATGTGTTAAAGTGCTTTTATATGTTATATAAGAAAGCATGAAATCAAATCCCATTTTGGATAAATATATGTGATAATAAAGACTTGGGTGTAATGTTATCTGGATGTATCATAAATATTTTAAGTATCTGATATGTTTACCTGTAACCGAAAAGCTACTTTATGGTATACGCAAGAGCAGCTCAATCCAGGACAGGCAGGACTCATTAGTCCACCCTATGTAATAAAGAAACACCAGAGGGTCTACATCCAGTGCTGGCAGCAGATTTACATTTTATCCCCAAAATTAATGTAAAAAAAATAATAATAATTGAGCGCTCAAGAATAAATCATGATTGTAGTTTCCTGCAACACCCATGTTGTTTATATGCATATAGGAAGAGATGATCAATGATGAAAATCTAAAATAAATAACCATTGGATCTATAACCGTTTTCTCTCTGTCTCTCTCTTTTGATCGGTAGTCTATATATAATGCAAACTACTCTGAAATATTTATTGACTACATTAATCATTAATTGAATTTTAATAATCAGGTGTTCTGCAGTATGCCTGGGATATTATCTCCCCCTTGTGGATTTCTGATGAACTGCATACTCCAGGCACAAACCCAGAGAGACGTATTCCTCTATGAAACATCTTTCATCGGGAGTGTGCTGTCAATACATTTTTCTGTAGTTTAACATATATTGCAATAATGTATCTCAGCCCACCTATTGTAAAACCCAGTTAAACGTCCTTTTCCCATTTCCCGAGTTCTGTCCCAGTTCTTTAACTTCACAAAATTGAGATCGGCCAATCAGGGAGTGAAGATCAGTGGCATAATGAGATTTGCCAACCCTTCAGCAGAAGAAACGGGGATGTAACAATTTTATATTATAAATATGTTTAAAACCGATCTTTCAGACATGCCAAGTAGATAGTTGTCCAACGTCCTGTTCATGAAAGGGGAACCGACAGCTTTAATTCGTTTACTAACACTACCTCTGTAGTACACTTATTGTTTTACATTTAATGTACTTGTTTTGGAGATATTTAGCTTAGAAAGGAATTTTTTTAAGCTAAGGTCTGGGCAGATCACATAACGTCAAAACCTCCTATTCTTCTTCTGCAAGAAAGTTGCCATGCAAAATGTATATATAAACTCAGCCCTCCACAAAGCAAACATTCATTTTATATGCATTCCATGCTTTCCTCCCAAACTGCATAATTTACTTTATCTACGTTGAAACGCATCTGTTATTGTACTGTCTACACTCTTACGTTCTCATAATCCCTCTGCTGGGATGGAGATCAATTTCTTTTTTAATTTCTTTCCATAATTTTGTAATCTATAAATACATGTTTTTTTCAGACAGCTGTTCCAGATCATTGATAAATTACCGTAATATGAAAATGGAGCCAAGGACAAGCCCTTGTTCTATTTCAATTAAACCTAAAACTTTATCCGTTAAAAAAAAAAAAAGTTTTCTCTTAACGGTATTCTGTCTTTCAACCGATTCTCTATCGGCGTAAAGATACCCTCTCCCAATCCTCGGTGTTTTAACTTATGTACTAACATACCGTGAGGCACGGGATCAAAAGACTTCCCAAAATCAGGTACATTATTTATGGATAGCATCATCTCTTTGGAACAGAGAAGGCCAAGCACCGTACAGCCAAGGGGTCCATTTACACTATCACTGCTGTGACATGATGCAAGTTATTAATAGTAATTTAATGATGTTTAACCCCTTCCATGTTTAGTGTACCACGTAAATATATATTTTTTTCAAGGACAGCTAGCACTTTTTTAAAGTCCTTCATTAAGTGTGAATAATATGTCCAAAAACAGCAAAAAAAAAATTACATTGTTTTTTCCAATATAGTTTGAATTAAAGTTTGGATTCCCACTATTTCTAGTGGGAGGGGTTAGAGGTGTTTGGGCACCTATTTTTAAATTGTTTTCCATTTTTATTTTTAAAACATTTTTTAATTTTGTTACATTTTTAAATTATTTTACCACTTAATATTTTTTTACTTTGATCCCTACTGCCGCTGATCACAGAGCGATTACCTGTGAGGCATCAGAGGTTTCATCATCAGAGGGGTTTCAGGAGGAAGACCCTTCTGGGAACCTTTTCATTTTCAATATTGTTTCCAGTGGTGAGCAATGCTAGCTCTTGCTGATCGAAGAGACCCCCACCCTGATCTCCCCTGTACTGGCGGGGAAACGTTCTGCCTGTGCGGAAATCATACAATGTACTATTAAGTGCTCGGCTACCATATTGGCTCGATTATAGGCTGCTCCCGATTATAGGACCCACCCTAAATGTTAGGTGCTTTTTTAAAGAAAAATTTATATTTTTTGAAAAAATACACATTAGTCGAATAGTAAAACAGTATTCTAACTAACACACTGTATTTTAACATTTTTGGTATCTATTATTCAGTTAGCCAACATATATTACATACAAACAGAAAGCCGTATCGCGCAGACATACACCGGCTGCCGGAGAGTAGGATGCAGGTCCCCTGCAGCGCTGCGGGGGATCTGGATCCTAACCCTGCTGCCTGCCCGGCGCCCAGAACTGCATGTCCCGGCCGATACGAATTGCGCATTCCTGCGCTAAACCCCGATTATAGGCCGCCCCCCCACTTTAAAGACTTAAAGTGGGGGGAAAACTGCAGCCTATATTCGGGCAAATACGGTATTTAAACATTTTATCTAATGGTTAACAAAGACCTCATAAAAGGACAGCTTTCACACCCTGAAACCGGACAAGTTGTAGAAGAGCTTTTTCTGCAGACACGATCCTCGGTGCATTAATTGTGGCTCTGAGTCGGGTTTTGATGAGTTTTAGTGAATGCTCGCTCGCATGCGGAAAAGAGAGTCAACAGGGTTTCATGGGTGGCAGCAGAGCTGTAACTAGCTCCTTTTGTGCCCGGGGCAAAAACAGAACATTGTGCCCTCTCGCCAGTATGTTTCTACAGAGGTTATTTTGAAGAAAAATAAATAAACAACAAGGAAATTAATATTAGAACTGTTTATTTCAGTTACATAAAATTCATAGCGACTTGTAACGTACCATGTGACAAAAATCACAATCATCACAAAGAGTGAGACTGCATTTTCTCCTAACAAATCTGCTGAACAGTTCCTAAAGCAAAAAGGTCTGTACTAAATGTTTTTGTTGGTAGCGGGTAAGCCGTCCAACGATAGTTAGTTGTTGTTTGTCAGTAAGTGCTCAGAGAGCAAGGTTTTTCTTTTTGTTTGTTTAATTTATGTTTGTTTAAAGACCTTTTAATAAAAGGACTACAATTTCTAAAAAGAATTCAGCCTTATGTGGTATTTCAAACCTTAAGACTGTGTGGTTACATGATCCCAGCTCACAGTATATAAAATATCAAAAAAATACCAGAGAAATACACATTTACATAAAAAAGACAGCTTGCAAGATATTCGCGTGTTTTCAATGTGAAAAAAACCTAACATAAATCGTTTTTTTATGTTTTTGGACGTTATGGGGCACATAATAGAAGCCTATGCCTAATTTGAAATGAATAGGTTTTTGCATATTTTTTAAATACCGTATTTGCCCGAATATAGGCCGCACCCCCCCACACACTTTAAGAGTGGCAGGATATCTGGGGGGGCAAAGTGACATATCTGCTGGAGCAGAGTGGCTTATCTGGGGGCCGAGGGGCATATCTATAAGTAAGGTGCATTAAAATGGCTATTGGTTTTCTGTTTGTATGTAACATATGTTGACTAACTGGATAATAGATACCAAAAATTTTAAAATACAGTGTGTTAGAATGTGTTTTACTATTCCAATAATATGTATTTTTTCTAAAAATTTTCTTTAAATAAGCACCTAACTTTGAGGGTGCGGCCTATAATCGAGCCAATACGGTATGTATTATTTACATTTGTTTTGCCTTTTGTTTTTACATCAAACTGACTCTTTTTGTTGTTCTTTTGCATTTCCAGACATTCGCCAGGCTAAGTTAAAGTTCAGGCCGGTGGTTCGGAAGTGACGTCAGACGGAACATATCAAACGTAAGCAAATATGGGAGAAAGAGACGAGATCTCAGAAGTGGCTTCTGCCCTCGTTTCTGCTACTTTTTATAGCCTTGAAATGTTTCCTGTCCATGTCTTTCATCAAGTTGATCTTTCCAAATATTAATTTGTTTGTGTGAATTGTTAACTAGAACAGCGTCTGGCCCTACAGAAGAACTCCTCATATTTTCTGCAACCATCAAAGACTCTCTGGTCATTTTTGGTTAAAAGCTCATGGAATCTTCTCCTTAAAGCATCTTTAACGTGGAGAACGGCTATGAGCCGCTATGTAAACGCTTCATTTTTTTTACAACTGTAGCTTGGTCTACGATTCCCGCATCTTGTGTAGAGTCGCCATGGTTCATTTCACAGTTATTTAAATTATAAAGTCCTTTGTGTGCATGAAATGGCAACCGCAATTTCCCAAGCAGCTTCAAAATGTCAAACATCCGTTTCATAAGCGCAATATTTTGTCCCTCCTTTCTTTTGGATGCCTGGTCTCGGGTTATCAATGTGTCAGCGCTTCGATGTTTGTGACGAAATAAAGAGCATCACATTGACTTTTAGAAACCTTGTGTTTGTCAGCAGCCTGATAATATCAAAAATTAGAGTAACCAGCAAAAAAAAAAATAAAAAAAAATTAAAAAAATATATATATACATACACCATTACATAAGTTATGGTGGGTAAAGGTGAACACTTCCATTTAAATTTAAGGGTTAGTATAAGCATTATTAAACATCATCTGCAGACACCAGACAAGCCAGACGGCTTTTTGTTCCCTCACAAATCTCATGGTGCTGCCACAACCACAGGGGATTCTGGGTAGGCGCATGCAAATAAGATCAACAATTATAACCTTTGCCTCTATATCCACTTTAAACACGGATGCCTTGAAGGTAATTGCCCGCTGTACAAGACAGCCTTAGGACTGTCTTAAGGCTGTCTTGTACAACGGGCAATTACTTCTATTACCATATCTATATATATGTATATATATATATATATATATATATATATATGTCTCATGTCTCTCTCACGTGGTACAGGAGACAGACATGGGTGTCCACAGGGTTTTTTCCGGGGGAGCAAAATATCCTCCCCTACCTTTCCCCTCTCCCACCTCACTACCGCCCTACCTCTTCCACATTGCCTAGCTTTGTTGGCTCAGGAAAGGGGTTTCCTGGCGGGAGGCAAATGTAAACTACCCATTAATAGGTCAAAATATATGACCACGGTGATAAAGGAACATGGACGTGGTCAGCGGAGAAGGTAGGTAGACATTGAGAGGGTGAGCGAGCATGAGAGAGTAAGAATGTGAGCGAGCATGAGAATGATAATGTGAGAGATAGTGGGTGAGAGTGAGTAACAGTGTGAGAGAGCATAAGGAGTGAGAGTGTGATTGTGAGAGTGAAAAAGCAACTAAACGCTAACAGACTCATGGGAATTGTAGTTTGCCTGTTAACCACAGACCCCATGATGCCAGTATTTTGTGATACTCGCTGAGCTTCATAGGTAGGGTAATGATATATTGCAAACTATGCTGCACAAGTATTTGTCTGGCTCGCTTTATAGCGATGGGAGTTATACTGGATCACTATATAATAATAGGAGTCATGCTGTACCACCATCAGTGCCAGGTTATTTTGCATGCAAGTTGATTGTGATTTTCATCACATGTAAGTTACTCATGCCAAGTTACATATCACTATGAATTTTATGTAACTGAAATAAACAGTTCTAATATAATTAATTTCCTTGTTATTTATTTACCTACTTTCTCCAAAATAACTTCTGTAAAAATATAGTGAGGCGGGGCACAATTTTCTGTTCTTGCCCCAGGCACAAAAGGATCTAGCTACAGCTCTTGCATTTACATATACATACTTAATGTCATAATATATATACCGTATTGGCTCGAATATAGGCCGCACTTTTTTCCCCCCACTTTAAGTCTTTAAAGTGGGGGTGCGGCCTATATTCGGGGACTGCATGTCCCGGATGCTGGGCAGGCAGCGGGGTTAGGATACAGATCCCCCGCAGCGGTGCAGGGGACCTGCATCCTACTCCCCGATACACTTAGACCTTTCCACTGGGGGGGGTGCCGGCACGGGAGGTTGTCTAAGCGCATCGTGCGGACGGTCACCGGCTGGGGAGGTTGTTTACCCACATCGCCGCAGCCGGTGACCGTCCGCACGATGCGTTTTACCTCTGCCCCCAAGACTTACCAGAGCAGACTCCCGGGTGTCTTGCGGGGCCGGCGGGGGACATCTACGCAATACGCGTATACAACTTCCGGTGCCAGAACATCCGCTGAGTGCCGGCACCGGAAGTTGTATACGCGTATTGTGTAGATGTCCCCCGCCGGCCCCGCAAGACACCCGGGAGTCTCCTCTGGTAAGTCGGGGGGGGCAGAGTGGAAGCATATCTCGGGAGGAGGAGGACAGTGGCAGCATATCTCGAGGGGGGGGGAAGAGTGGCAGCATATCTCGGGGGGGGGGGGAGACAGGGTGGCAGAATATTTTTAAAAAAGCACCAAACTTTTAGGGTGCGGCCTATATACGGGGGCAGCGTATATACGGGGGCGGCCTATATCCGAGCCAATACGGTATATATATATATATATATATATATATTGGTGGGAGTTCCCATTTAAATTAAAGATATACAGAGGATTAAGATAAGTGCAAACGCTATAAGATTACATGTCGGTTTAGGAATATTTCTAACCCTTGTACGCAATGTACCAGTTGAGCGAATAAATTAGTTTAGCCACAGATAAAAGGCTCGGTGCATTAATACAACCACCTATACCTGTTTATACACCCTATGCCATTATCCATCCCTCCCACATATCTCCATAGGCCTATAGACTATTTATATTATGTGACATACTTTCTATATGTAGGCATTGAATTACTTTCACTGCTTCTTCACCAGTGGGTAAATGGTAAATATATTCATCTAGCCAATGGGATAATGTCAACACAGAACAAACTGACAAAGCTAGTTTAATTTAATTTATTTTTTCTTAAATCCCACAGGAATGTACTACTGTTTGGTGTCTGTTCAGCGTGTAAAAAATATTTTATAGAAGGCAGAGACAGCCGGCGCCATATTGTGCTGTTGAAACACCTGGGAATTATCCGGTTTTGCCCCGAGTGTCGGGGTTTTTGCCCCGCTCTCACAGCGACCAGGCAGATCCTCACACATATTTAAACTGAACAGTGCAGCTCTACGTGACAGGTGACAGCCGGCAGGGGGCGGGAATTCACTACAGAGCATGGGAAGATTAGATGGGTATGATGACGCGCACTACTGTGGGCGTGTTTTAAGAACGCGCGTAGTGACACAGGATAGGGGGAGAGACGGGTTGCGGGAAGGGACAGGAAGTCCTACGGGTTCCGGGTGTTGCGGTGACCGATTGTTGTTTACTACGCGCTTTTCTAGGACACCCCGCAGTAGCCCCGCTTTACTCGGCTGTCCGCAAGGACTGAGGTGGTCTGGCGTGGTGTGATCGGCAGAGGGTGGAGCCGGGCTGTGATTGGCTGGGACATGCTGCGCGTGCTGTTGGGAGGCGGTACTCTCTGGTCACTTGGATGTGCTGCGGGTACCGGTACCGGGATACGTCAGACAGCGGGGAGAAGCTGGCAGTGTGCGCTCGGGTGGGTATTTTTCATTCAGTGTCTGGGGTGCAGGGGCAGCTGACAGGCCGGTGTCAGCCAGGTCCTGGACACCGGTAGTGCATGTGGGGGCGGAGAGGGGCAGTAAGACGGGCTGTACTTACTTTTCATCTTGGGCAGACACCTGAGGCCTGCATGGGGAACCCTATGAGGGAATGCAGGAGTCCCACTGCAGGGTCTTTAACCTCATACATGGAAAAGTCTTCTCTCAGCCTGACAGGAAAGAACCGGTTGGAGTTTTCTGAGTCACTCTTACTTATGAATTATTTAATAAGTTTTTTGCACATCCTGGCCCTTATTGAATAATTTGCTCTGTTCGGTTGAACTTCCTCCTCTGGCTGTCGGTAAAGTGCCTGCAGGGGGTGTTTTGATTTGCAGGTTTAGCTGCGACCTCTGACCTCTGTAGTGCATGTGGTAGCTGCGAGTTTCCCAGGTGTCCCTTTTGTAAACGCTCGGGCGATATTCTGCACAAATGCCCAATACGCTCCCTCCTCGGCCCCCAGCTAATTGCCCCTCTCAGGCGGTGATACTCTTACCGCCAGTCAGCTCTGGCACTGGATTGGCAAAAACGGTGACAGACAGCTGTGTGGGAAATGTTCCTATTGGTTTAGCTGGTAGCGGTTTCCTGCCAGTGATTGGCTGCTTCAAGCCAATAGTACTTTAAATAAAATCTGTTGTACAAACTCACGTTAAACTTCGGACGGGTTACTTTATAATATATTTCTTGCACCCGTCCCCCATGCATTGTTAGGTACTAATTGCGGGCAGTCAGTTCCAAGACTAGACATTAAGCTAAACAAGGGGTTAAACATTAGTGCCCCCTCATTGGGTGGCTGATTAATTTTTAGACATCATGTAAAATGACACTGGAGTTTCTGGCCGGTTACATGGGAATTATAAATCCTGTGCGCTAAAATATACATTTACTCTAATAATAAACCCTGAAACATCCTATTAAAGGTGCTGTTCCACTTAAAACATTAAAGTGACTCTGCAGCCGTCATGCTGGGCGGCCTCTATACATTTACACAAAGGTCCCCTCATGGGAAAGGATATGAGATTCTGCAGAATCCCCCCATTGCTAAACAATTTGGCCAAACACGTCTCTGGACACATGGTACGTCTACCGCCAGTCAGCTCCAGAGTTGCCTTGGGTTCCGTGGATGGGTCTATCGAGACCCTGCGCACGCTCGAATACAATAATGGAATGCCCGTTATATTCCCACCGTTGGCTTTGGTCACAAGGTTTTTCTATGTTTTTACATAAATGTACATTTGCTGTGGTCTTATTCTTGCATTTGTTTTTGTGTCTCCTAGTTTGAGAAAACTTACAACGATGCCTGAAATAAATACAGATTCGCTGGACACGCAGCAGGTGCAGCTGCTCTCGGAGATGTGCATCCTTATTAATGACGATGACAAGAAAATCGGCGCGGATACCAAGAAAAACTGCCACTTGAATGAAAACATTGACAAAGGTGAGCGCCTTCTTGCCTTGATGTGAAGCTTGGGGTCCAGATAGCCTCTTTGCAAATAGTTTTATATGTAATAAGTTATTATGTATACAGTCCTCAGCGAATAGTGTGATCATGCTGAAAACCTACTTTGGTCTCCCCAAATGATCGATCTGATGGTTCTTTGTGTTTCAAATTCAGTGGAGCCTGCGTTGAGCCAGAAATGTATCAAACTTCTATGTTCAGAATCTGTCCTGCTATAGTAACAAACTGAATAATGTTTTCAGGGAACGTTAAATACTTGTTGCAGCCTTTTTGCTATATTTAATAAAATGTATCGTCGCCTTGCCGTCTGCAGTTGATTCATGTGTCGCTTTGTATTACAGGTTTGCTGCACAGAGCGTTCAGCGTCTTTTTGTTTAACAGTGAAAATAAACTGTTACTCCAGCAGAGATCAGATGCAAAAATCACATTTCCAGGTCAGTTCTGCGCACGCCGTGACATCAAGTCAAGTGGTTTGGGTAAAATGCACCAAAGCAGAAATAGTATCCGATGGTGTATTCTTCTGTTTATATAAAGTAGAAATATTTTGTCAATAGAATACAGATCTAATAAGTTGATTCCTTGTACTCACATCTGCTGTGTTTGTGCAGTGATGCTAATTTCAGAGAAGAGAATTGCCCCTTTCAATTACCCTGATATACTTTTAAGTAAGGAGTCCATCTTGGAAAAGATCCGTAAAATAAAAAGTGTTGTGAAAAGAGAGGTTTTTCACTTTAGTATAGAAAGTGCATGTATGAGCCATGGGTCACTTACTAACTTTTATGTCTCGTTTGTCTGGTCTTGTCCTTAGATTGTTTTACAAACACCTGCTGCAGCCATCCCCTGAATACACCGGATGAAACAGAGGAGCGGGACGCCATAGGAGTGAGGCGAGCAGCACAAAGGCGCATGAAAGCGGAGCTGGGGATCCCGCTGGATCAGGTGGGGCTCGTACATGCGTCAGAGGGTCTGTATAAAGTAATGCATCGACTGAGTAGCACGGATGTGATCATCGCGATTCACAAAATGTTCTTTTTATAGAGATGTATATATACTTTTTTTTTTCTTCTTCACTTTTTTCCCCCTTGGAAGAGACTGTCGTCAAAGTGGAATCCAGGTAGATATAGATTTTCTGCCCCACATCTGATCTGTTGTTGGATAAGTTCTATGCTGCGTTTTTAATTTTATTTTGGCTTTCTGGAAGGTGTCTGAGCTGCCACGGCCGGCGAGAGGCTGCCACACGTAACTGAGCTGCTCTGTTGGACGTTAACTGGAACAGATAATCTCTGGCATCTCCTAATGGATAAGCCTGTGCCTAAAAATACTCATTGAAGATATTTTTTCCTTCAGTATAAAAGTTCTTTTATGTTTTTTTTGTAGCCTACCTGATCTCCATCAAAGAATAGACTAAGTTGTAATTCACATAATTGTATAATTGAAAAAAAAAAACATTTAATAGTTTTTTGGGTTTTTTTATATTATTATTTAATTCTGATTTATAGCCTGGATGAAATCTGAAGTGGTTATGACAATTGGTTGGTGCAGAAATGGACCACATTAAATGTGTTTATTTTCTGGAAGTTGAGGTTTGTTATAAAACTTGGGTATAATTAGACTTAATATTTTATTTTGTGCTTTTATTTACAGATAACGCCAGATGAGCTGAAGTATTTAACCAGAATTCACTATAAAGCTCAGTCGAATGGAATCTGGGGGGAACATGAAATAGATTACATCTTGTTTGTGCAGAAGGACGTAACGTTGAACCCGGACCCCAACGAAATCAAGAGCCACTGCTACGTGTCCAAAGAAGAACTCAAGAACTTGTTGGAAAGGGGGACGCGCGGGGAGGTTCAGATCACCCCGTGGTTCCGGCTCATTGCAGACACTTTCCTCTATCAGTGGTGGGATAATCTCGACAATCTCAAACCGTTTGAGAGTCACGACAAGATTCACAGAATGTAAGACGGACAAGAGCAAACCTCTGTCCGTCCTCCTGCGCAGTGAGATGCTCTAATGTGGATTAGGAAATGAATTCAACCTTCATAGTCATGTTAGTGAATTCTTAAACTAACATAATAGTTGCTGCTTAAGGAAATAATTCTGTGTTGAGCATTAAAAAATGTGTAATCAATGGGATAAATAGAATATAATAGTCTTATTTATATTTTTGTGTGGGACTCGTGTGGCACTTCCACCGAGAAGGCAGCGTGATTATGATGAAGCTAATACATCAGCGTGATAATAGATCTTCAGCAACGTCCAATAAAACTTTCCTTCCTATATCTTTGCTGGCACTCGCTTGTGGGTTGTTATTAATTTACCGCAGTCCTGTCCCTATACTTAATTTTAGTTTTAATGAAGCTAACATATCTTCTAAAATCCTGTTTGCTAGCGGGAAAAAAAGAATCAATTACTCCAGCATTTTGGAAGCCGGTGCTTTTGATGTGAGAATGATGTTTTACGGGAAGACCGTTGCTTGGATCTTAGTATTCTTATAAAGTAGTCCATAGAGTTTGGCCAGAAGCAGCCGACAAGTGGCGAAGGTCCTCTGATCAGCTGCTGGTAAACTAACAGTGTTTTGACTTTAAAAAAAACTGTGAGGAAACCTTTAGATAGCGTGGGGGCTGCACATTTCCACCTATAGTAAATTCTGGATGATAGTGAGAGGTAAAGGGTTAATGTAAAGGGCAATTCTCATAATTTCCTATTTGTTTTTTGTAGAAATCTGATCTGAAAGGTGTATGTTCTATAAATGTGTTAATTTTAATAAAGTAATTTTGCCCTGTTTTTTTCTCAATTACTGATGTTTAGGTGGAAAACTTTGCATCTCTATAAAATCTCACCACAGTGGGTATAAAAGGTGGGCATCAGCCTGTGGGTCAGGTTAGGGTTGTTTGATGGGACTGGTGTCTGGAGGAAAAAGTGAGATGCTAAAAGTCAGAAAGGAAGCGGTTATTATAATAAAAAGATGGGGTTGTTTATTTAAGATACTGGCTGCAGTATAATAATGTCACAAACATTCATACTCTTCAAATTGATATAAATATTTGATTACAGTTTCAGAGCAGGTATTCGCTGTTCATCCTTCTACCCATCATTAAACCTCAAAGCCTCCTTTGCCCCTCTCCCTGTATGATCCAGTGCCACTTTGAATTCACCTTCTGAGTTTTATACTCATACGTTGCATTGAAAGCTCTGACCGTATAATACACAATGGCCTCTAATCCCAAACCAAAGGCATAATGGGCTGAGGCTGCATACGCAACGCAAGAGATAAGATCACACCCAGCAAATGCTATTCAAAGGTACAGAGCTAAATAAATAGTACTTGCTGGGCGCCCTCTACTCTCCAGCTTTGTTTTGTGTACACGTTGGTCATTTCAGCAGCACCCTAGAGCGTGAATCGTTGCGCTTTTTAGGATGTTCCTTTTGTTGTGTATAATTGGGGGTTCTGCCACTTTGATACCCCATGAATGGTGTCCAGAAAAGGCTTTGCATTCCATGAGTCTCTTTGGGTTAAAATGCAGGGGGTCCCACTGATTCAGCTGATTGGTAAGCAATATAGCCTGAAAAAATTTGAACTCGCCAAACGTGGGGTACTTTGATGTAGTGGCGGGCGAAGCAATATCCAGCCGCATAGTGCGACGGGATCCCCAATATTAATGTCTCAGGTGTTTTTAAACAGTATTTGGTGGATGTGCACTTATCTCTTGCTTTGGAGAGAGAACCGCACCAGGGACTCCCCCAGCAGATGCCCCAAAACATTACATCCGGCTAATCTCACATGCAGAGAAACCAAACATCTCAACATAAGGCCAGTCTGTCCGTTGTCCTAATGATGGCTCGCGTACAAATCAGGAGCTGTAGTGAGTGCTCTGTGGTCTGAGCCAGGCTGGAGGAGTTGGTGTGGAGGAACTATTGAACAACTTTGGGGTGAATTGGAATGAGAAGTCATGATTCTTCATCCAACATCCAGTGCCTGACCTCACAAATGTTTTCCCAAAAGAGTGGAGGCTATTAGACCCCGAGGGAGAGAGGGAGAGAGAGCAATTAGATATTAATATTAATGCTCATGGCTTTTAATGGGATGTCTAACAAGCTCATAGAGGTAGGGTGAGCGCGTGTCTATATACTTTTGGTCATATAGTGTATATGGCTGCATGTTTGGTCTGAAACGGCAGAAACAAAATTGCAACGCAGACATTCTGTTTTAGGAGTAAGACCTCACAGTTCGTCAAAAATGACAAGTCATCAATTTAACAAAGTTTACATAATCTATGTTTTCTACCTGGTTTCAGACATCATAGGCTGTTGGCGGCCCATACCATAGGTGTTGTAGTTTCACAACCACCCTGTATCCGTCCCTCCTGTACCAGTTGTTTGGTATTACAAACTATGTATTAATGCTACCAAAAAGTAGTGCCATGAGAGCATCAGAAAAGAATTAGACAAGTTCATTAAATAAATACCAACAGATGTTGCATATTTATTTCTTAAAAGGACCGCTTCAGAGGCATGTACCTTGCGTGGACTCCGGCATGTTACACGATTCTATGTAAAAATAAAGCCTGCCTTTCAATAGCTGAGATAAATAGAAAGGATTTTTATCAGTTCTCAAATTAATATTTCGCCGCACGTAGCTCTACGAGAACCGACCTATAAATTCTGCAAATCACAGTAAACCGATCTTTCATTAAACAGTCCGTTAACCTCCAGCGTATACAGAGTTTGTGGTTGGGTGGCGCGAGGTGACAGATAGAAGCTGGAACCCTTGGTTTGAGAGATTCTGTAGACCAGTCCTTTGGAGCTGCGGAACGAGAGGACTCCTTGTTGCACGGAGAGCTTTATCTTCTATCTGTCTTGCCAGATTTCCTTTTGCCGGCCAATAAATGCTTGGGTTTCAGATCGAACACGTGTCTGTCCGCTTCGCCCTTCTTGCCCAGGCGATTCATTTTCCTCTGGGACTTTTTCATGATTGCCTTGGCTTTCTTAGCCATCTATTATACAGGAGAGAGAAAAAAACAAACTGATTGTAACTCAACGATTGCAGAGATCCTAACGGTACCCGTGCAATGCCTGGGCTCACTCGGCAGTAAACCCTAATTGTACAGATAACCGGGGGTTCCACATCCTTAAATATCATATAGAATTTCATTGTCCTGACTCAAATACATGTGTATACTTAATGAGTGTTGACAAGTTTATTCAACGCTTTACAAGTGGAAGGCCAGTAAATGCCATCAAAAGTACAGTAGTCCCTGCCCTGTAGAGTTTACGGTCAAATATAAGGGAAAAATTAAATAGGCTGAACTCTAGGGGTTAATATATCCAGGCTTGCTACCCACATAACTCCCCAGACATACAGACTAGGAACAGCTGCTGTAGCTATTCAAACTTCACGACTGACACTTGGTGAACCATGCGGTCCAGCGATGATCAAAGATAAAGGAGGATTTACAAATCCAAAGGGGAATCGGACAACAGAGGTGAAATACAGTTTGACATTTTTAAAGGTTGGTGGGTACGTGCATTGTTCAGCTAATACCGTATTTGCTCGATTATAAGACGACCCTGATTATAAGACGACCCCCCAAAATCTGAATATTAACTTAGGAAAAAAGAAAAAGCCTGAATATAAGACGACCCTAAAGGAAAAAAGTTTTACCAGTAAATGTTAATTCATGTAAACTATTTTTTTTAATAAAAGCTATGATTGAGAAAAATATTTTTTTTGTTTTTATTTCTTGTATTTTCCAGCCTGTCCCCCAGTTACGCACATCTGCCCCCAGGCTTGCCACACCAATATGGCACTGTGGCCCATGATATGCCTTTTAACCCTCTATATGCCACTGTGCCCCATGGTATGCCTTTTGACCCCCTATATGCCACTCTGCCTCCAGAAATGCCTTATACCCCTATATCCCATTCTGGCATTTAGGGGGTTAAAATGCATATTATGGGGCAGAGTGGCATATAGGGAGGTATAAGGCATTTCAGGAGGCAGAGTGGCATTAAGGGAGTTAAAAGGCATTGTATAGAGCACTCTGCCTCCAGAAATGCCTTATACCCCTATATGCCACTCTGGCATTTAGGGGGTTAAAAGGCATATTATGGGGTAGAGTGGCATATAGGGAGGTATAAGGCATTTCAGGAGGCAGAGTGCTCTATTAAATGCCCCCTTAACGCCACTCCAGAAATGCCCTATGCCCCCATTTAACTAACACACACACACACACTCTCTCCCCCCCCTCCCCTCTCCTCTCTCCCCTCTCTTACCGGTGCTTCCAGCCGGGGCAGCGGGTTGACGTCGCCTTCTGCTGCAGCCGGAAGGAGGTGGAGTTGGCAGCGGGGGTTTGTATGCGTCCGTCGCGTATACTTTCTCTGACAGTCGGGGAAGGTCTACGCGACGGACGCAGACAACCCCCGCTGCTAGCCACACCTCCTTCCGGCTGCAGCGGACGTTGTCTACGCGGATCGTGTAGACGTCAACCCGCTGCCCCGGCAATACAGCAGGAAGCACCGGTAAGTGTGTATGATGGGGGGGGGGGGGGGGGTGAGACAGGAGGATCCAGGTCCCCTGCAGCGGTGCGGGGGATCTGGATCTTAGTCTCCTAATCAGACTCTATTTGAGGTCTGATTAGAAGACGACCCCGATTAGAAGACGAGGGGTATTTTTCAGAGCATTTGCTCTGAAAAAAACCTCGTCTTATAATCGAGCAAATACGGTAATATAACTGTTGTGTGCAAACAATAGAGAAGAACACAGACCTTGACATCACGGACTCCAGACTGGTCCCGCGGAGTCCTGGAGTTGCTGCGGCTGCGAGTGACGGACGTTGGAGGCTCGGACTCGTCACGCTTGCGCTTTCTTTGCAAACTCCTTGATCTGGCTTGGGTTGCATAGTGAGTCTAAAGAGAACATTGTTATCAGTAATATATACGTAAAAATGTACATGTCACCCCCAGCATCACATTGTATTTAATTATATTACAAAACGGTGCTCTGACAATGGAAGAGTAAACTGGTCATTTTCATTAATGCAAAGAACTTTCAATGCTAAGAACATTAACGGAAAGATGTTTTTACCTCTTCCTTATCAGTCATATCGAGCCCAAGTTCACCCATCTCTTTCTCCAATGTCTTGCGCTGAACCTGTAGAGACGACATGGAAAGACCATTAGAATTATACCAATACACAGACCATCTACACTCACTCCAAGACACCTACTCCCGGTACACTCCCAAACCAATCCACTAAACTCCCAGCACGTGGCGTGTGGGTAATAAACCTGCGCCCCATATCTGCCATTAACACTTGCCCTTTTCGCTGTTCTGGGAAGATGCGGCCTGTGTGTATCTTTTTCCTTTGATGCGAGGACCTTCAGTCTTTTCTTCTCTCGGATCTGCTGAGCCAGCTCCCTGATCTCTGTCATTTCTTCATCCTCGCTTTCTATTTCGCTATCATATTCACCAGCGGCTTCCTTCAGTTCCTCCTCTTTCTCCAATTCTTCCAGTTTCTTAAGGGGAAAGAGTTTCAGTTAATTTTAAGAAACGTCAATTTCCCGCTATTTAAAAGCATAAAGTCGCTGGATAAGCACATAGAGAGCTTTTCTAACGTAACTTCTGGACTTACTTTCATGATGTCGGGATCGATATAATCAGCAATGTTGTGGCCCTGCCAGACTTCTGGTATCTTGTCATATTTTTCACTCGAGTTCATGATATCCCAGTATTCTTCAAAAATATATACATTCATGATCACTTTCTGAACAGCATTGATAGTTCATTCACAAATAAAATGCATTAAGGTTCTATAGTAATAACTAGGTTTTGTAGGATCACCGTTAAAAATAAACGGGTCAGCCGATCATTAGACGGATCTGCACCAAGAGATCATACATGTACATGTCTGGCATGGAGTATAGCTAAAGATTCATTTTAATCACAAATCCCACCGATCTTATATTTAAACATATTTCAAATACAATAAATGAAACACGGACAGGTGGAAATGTAAAAAGAATGCAGTAACTGGAACGGTGTACTTACTCTGAAGATCCAAGATGTAATCGTCACCCATTTCTACCTCCAGGTCCCTTTCCTGCATAGGAATAAATTATCAATGAAAGAGAAGAGTCAGAGATGTTCTCTATTCTACGCGATCAATTCTTAAACACGCGACTATTTCCACGAGCGACTCACCAGCTTCTTCTTTGGAGCATCGGTTTCCATTCGCTTCTTTCTTGTCAAAGCACCCTCTGGGATGAAAGGCGGCCTCTCCTGAAAAAGACCCCCAAGAATATCAAGATACCAAGCAGCAAAATTTTTAGGAGATGAGTCCATTAAAAAAAACAACCTATTGTAATCACCGAGATGAAAATCTCACCTTTTGATCTCGTTTAGCTGGTACAGCCAGGTGCAGCCTGTTCAGGACATCATTCACCTTGTTTCCTTTCATTTTGGTTTCAACGCGATGAGCTAAAAGCCTGTCACAGGCCTATAAAGGAGAAACACCCCCAAAAATTATATACCAGATCTCAAAAGTATTACACATAAGATCTCTGGAAAGGGTTCAGAGAAGTGCTACAAAAATGGTTTGCAGAAAAAGTCAGAGGCTCAGATGCAATATAAAGACGTTTTACTTTACTGAGAGGGTGGTAGGTAACTGGAGCAGCCTCACAGCAGAAGAGGCAAAGGCGACTTCAACGAGAGAGAATTCAAACATGCATGGGAAAGGCATAAAGCTATGAAACAAACCTCGGTTTTAACTTGGATCACACCTTCTTCTGTAAGAGTGCTGGTTTCAATCACCGGCAAGCCTTCACTCTCCAGGTCTTTGAAGATTTGCTGAGAAGAGAATTAGAAAAAATAGTTAATAAAAGGCACAAAGGGATGTCATTTTTCTTCAGTTATAGGAACCTAACTTGTAGAAGACATCTGAGTTTATCCCCCCCCCCCCCCCATCCTTTTACTCCTAAGAAATATTGGTTACATGTATAAAGGGGGTTCTAAGGACATTAAGGTTGAATTTAGATGCAGTGAAAAGGCTTGGTGAATCCAGATAGCGCTCTAGCTGCAGAGGCTGTGAAGGGTTCTTACCTGCTGTTCTTCCGAGAGTTCAGAAAGCCTCTTAACGTCACATTTATTCACCACAACGATTAACGGCTAAAAAGAAATAAATATATAAATCACAATTGTTTACTAAACACGTAGAAAGCATGATTTTTTTTTTTTCCAGGGACCGCTTACTTTGTTTGAAAAGAGGGGACGGATGTTGTTGAAGAGCTCCAGCTGCTCCTCCAGAGAGTGCCCACACTGCTCAGAGACGTCCATAACGTATAACACCGCGGCACGGAGGTGAGCCAGGGCAGTGATGGCCTGCATCTCGATGGTATTCCGCTCCTCCAGCGGGTGGTCCAGGATACCAGGCGTGTCGACTACCTGGAATTTTAAAAAGTTGCCTCAGCACCCTAAATAACCGAGTCATGTGGCAGTGAGGATAATCCCAAAAATCCCAACCCAATACTAAAGACGAGTCCATAATCAGAGCTGCCGTGTTTGGCCCTCGGTTGTTCTGTCAATGAATGATGCCACATCGCCAGTCTGCGCCTGGCCACCATGATTGGTAATATACACATAACAGACAACTCAGCCATCATTACCAGCCAAGCTCAGTAAAATAATGCTCCTTGGTAACCGCCATTTTTGGGAGGTAGGAACTAGGGCAACTAAACAGACGGCAAACAAAGTAGCCAAACTTTATCGCTACCTTTTGTTTAATTGCCAGTAAATAAATAAGCCACTCAGAGGTGTAAGTCACATTACCAGTTGTAAAGTGGCTTTAAGTGTGAATCCCACAAACTTCGAACAACATTGAGAATACTAACCTGCCAGCGCAGATATTTATAATCCATGTGTCCAACAAACAGAGACTTTGTGGTAAAAGCGTACGGCTGAACCTCCACGTCCGCTCTGGTCACCTACAAATAGAAGAGACAAGTCCGTTAACTTTCCGCCCGGTCACAAAGAAAGCGAGCCCTGCCAGCACTCTTCCCATATACATAAAAATATATTTTATAGCTTTTCTTTTGGGATTTTTATGGGAAAAAAACAAACCAGAACAAGAACAAACCTTGTTAATGAAGCTGGATTTGCCAACATTTGGATAACCGCAGAGAAGCAAGGTCCTTGTGTTTGGATCGATGGTGGGCAGACGAGACAGATGCTGTCGTACTGGTTGTAGAAAAGAAAAAAAAAAGAGATAGATCAAAACGGGGAAAAAAAATAGGCATTTTATTTCCAAAATTCCTACATTTTACAACCTGAATAAACCCATGTAAATTACATATAGATCTGCGCGATACCTTGCTCTAGATACTCCAGACTCTGCTTCTGTCTCTTGATGATGGTGCACATGCGCCCCAGAGCCGCTCTCTTTAGCTGTTTGCAGCGGTATAAGGAATCGCCGTATTTCATGAGTCTCACATAATCCTTGGCGACGCTGAAACAGAGCGAAGGCACGTAAGCAACCGGCCGGGGGGTCGCAGAACATATTATAATAAAAAAAAAAAAAAAAAAAAAAAAGTGCCATAAAACAGAAGGGTCTTACTTGTCCACGAGGTTCTTGGCAATATTGATCTGACCCAGGGCCAGTTTGTAATGGTCTTTGTCGTAAAGGACGTTCATTAAGTCGGCATAAAACGGATGCACATCCTGGAAATAGAAACGCACATATTTCAAATAAATAATCAACAGATCAATTCCCCACCAGCTAATAACTTTTAGCTCAGTTTCCATTTTAAAGAATATTATATACAATTCTAGCAAACATTACGTTATTTAAATGCACCGCAGGCTTTAACCCTTTGTAAACGTTAAGAAGAATTCCTTAAATACCCGCTTTTAAGGTGTTATCAAGCACAAGTTACTTACATCTAGTTTGGGGAAATCGGTGAGGATCTGAGACAGCCTGTCGTGGTAATTCTGCTGAGTGTATTTGACTTTTCTCATATAAAACTGCCGAATGCGATGGATCTGGTAATGCTTGTGGATCACCGTTGGCGTCTTTCTCTGGGTCTTCGACAGGGTTAGATCTATGAAGTCCTGCGGATAAAGAAAAGCCACTATTTGGTTACAACAGAAAAAAAGCACGTAGAAACCCCCACTCAGTGTTTTAAACTCCCTATACGAACCCGCATTATGCAGCATGTATAGAAAAATGGGCAAACCCTATAGACAGCAGCTGCCAGCCAACCAGCGGCATTTACAATACTTTGGCCCAATGCAGCCGCTGAGAAAGCAGTAAACGGCAGCAAAGTGCGCTTATAAAGAGAAATCAAGCATCAATAGCGTGATGAAATGGATTTATACAGCTTGGCAGGCATGGCTTTTGGTAAGACTATTCACTGATCATTGCTCAGTAAAAGGAGCTGGAAAATCTGAATCTGAGCAAGTGGTTGGTATGTGGAACTGCCCCTCAGAAGAAGTGGTAGAGTAATACAGCAAGGGGATTTAAACATGCATGGGACGCATATAGATCCTAAATCTAAGACAAGACCAACAACTGATTAACATCAGTCGACAGGCAACTAGACAGGCCGGAAGGGGCTGATCTGCTATATAAGTCACCAATAAGCTCCCTTCTTAAAGCTAATAATAATAATAATAATAATAATAATGAACAAACCAGCTTAAGAAGAAATAGAGAATTTGCTACAGAAAGGGTTTAAATGTCTTGTGGGTAAAACATAAGTTACATTGTATGAACCTTGGCGCTGGTTACAGTGTCATCACATTACAAGCCTCTAAAGGAGGATACTTATTAACCCCTACGCTTCAAGAACAGCAAGAAAAGGGAACGCTCCTTACGCATAAGCTAGAGATGATGGACAAAAAATATGTTGAAAATACAACAGCGATCATCACTAAATAACATGCAGAAAAATTACAAGATGGTATTTAACAAATACTTTATATTTTATTTTGAGCGCCGTGGCCTTAGCCAGAAATTTGAAGAATGTCCAGACAAGGAGCAACAGAAAATGTACTAAAGGTCCCAAAATGATTTGACCTATATAGGGTTTAATAAAAATAATTGGGGAAGGAGGGACTATATAATGGTAGTGTATATATATATATATATATATATATATATACACACACATATAAAATATGCGTGTATATATGTATATACATATAATGCAAGTTATCGAACACCAGTCACATTCTGCATTGATACGTATGGCGCGGGGCTGTATTCACTGGTAATAGGGACTGGCTGGGCCGGGAAGCCATGTTCAGCCTGCGATCACTCCTTTCCACGTGTGCCTCCTGCCCTGACTTTAAACCCGTGTTCTGCCCCCCGCCGGCGAGGTACAAACACCCTGACATGGGGCAGGAAGACGCTCTGCCCCGCCGTACCTTCGCGGACGGGACCATCATAATCTTCTTGAAGTTATAAAGCGCCATGGCTGCAGCCCTCGGTGTCCCGGCCCCAGCTCCGAACGGAAAGCGTGAGAGCTAAAGGAAGCGCTCACTGACAGGAAGTGTCAAGCCGGAAGGAGGCGGAGGCTGGAGGAGCCCCGCCATAGCTATTGTGGGCAGACTGCCTCCGTGTTGTTGCTTGTTAAGGGTTGCTTGCATTTCTATACATGAATAAAACACACACCTGCCCATAAACATACACACATCTACACTGCTCTCACACACACACCTGCCCATACACACACAAGCTTACAAACACACGTATATACCATATTTGCTTGATTATAAGATTAAAATATTAATTCACATGTAAACTATTTTTTATATTTAATAAAAACTATGATTCAGAAAAATGCATTTTTTTGTTTTTATTTCCTTTTATTTGACATCCTGCCGCCAGTTATCCACATCTGCCCCACAGCTTGCTACTCAAAAGTCCAGGAATAGATATAGTTAAAATAACCCCCATGCGGGTATAAGCAGAAGCCTTTGACCTACCAAAATCTCAGCAAATGCCCTAAAACCACAAACATGTAAAGTGAGATAACGCGAATCTATACTTGTCACAGGGAACCCCGCTTTTATTGTATTGTTTCATATAAGTGATGGAGAAAAGGACAATTCAAAGCACCTTTTTCAGAAACGCAGGTTGTTCTCCCGGGTTCTCTTGGCAGAACTGTGTTTTATTACAAATAAAATCTGTCTCTTTATTTGCAGCCATCCATTCATTTTATGATGTAAATGACTATTGTAGCTGGAAACAGCTGATTTTTAATGGAATCTCTTCATAGACATACAGAGGCCCTTTATCACTCCCATCACTCCTGTGTTCCAATGGCCCTTTATCACTCCCATCACTCCTGTGTTCCAATGGCCCTTTATCACTCCTGTGTTCCAATGGCCCTTTATCACTCCCATCACTCCTGTGTTCTAATGGCCCTTTATCACTCCCATCACTCCTCTGTTCCAAAGGTCCTTTCTCACTCCCATCACTCCTGTGTTCCAATGGCCCTTTATCACTCCCATCACTCCTGTGTTCCAGTGGCCCTTTATCACTCCTGTGTTCCAATGGCCCTTTATCACTCCCATCACTCCTGTGTTCCAATGGCCCTTTATCACTCCCATCACTCCTGTGTTCTAATGGCCCTTTATCACTCCCATCACTCCTCTGTTCCAAAGGTCCTTTCTCACTCCCATCACTCCTGTGTTCCAATGGCCCTTTATCACTCCCATCACTCCTGTGTTCCAGTGGCCCTTTATCACTCCCATCACTCCTCTGTTCCAAAGGTCCTTTATCACTCCCATCACTCCTGTGTTCCAATGGCCTTTTATCACTCCCATCACTCCTGTGTTCTAATGGCCCTTTATCACTCCCATCACTCCTCTGTTCCAAAGGTCCTTTCTCACTCCCATCACTCCTGTGTTCCAATGGCCCTTTATCACTCCCATCACTCCTGTGTTCCAGTGGCCCTTTATCACTCCCATCACTCCTCTGTTCCAAAGGTCCTTTATCACTCCCATAACTCCTGTGTTCCAATGGCACATTGTGTTTGCTGATCCGAGTTTAAGTTTAAAGGGCTAATTGATGGTTAGAAAAACGTTTTGCAATTATGTTACAGCCAGAAATTTCCTTTTTGTTTTCTATAAAAACAGCCAAGTGACCCCAAAACCAAAGTGTACATTCAGAGGCAGACAGCTTGTTGCACTATAGCTGTTAAACTATGTTGATGTCGTATTATTCTCTGCCAGCCAGGAAGGCTCAGCTCAATAACATCTGGGATGTCGCAGTTGGCCGGCGTCCTCCTTTTAAACAACAAAAAAAATTGCTTTCAGACTTGCTTTCAGAAAATAAAAGTAGAGCTATTAGTATAAGAGTTTACCTGTTCAGGTGACTTATACGTCAATATTAAACCAAATATAGAATGTGAGCTGATGACGGGGTGCAGCTTAATAAAATAAAAGGAAGATTTATTAAAGAATGTTATAATTGAATTTTTATACAAGTGTATTAATTCCCTGAAACAAACATAATATATATATATACACACACGCACATATATATAATATTATACACACAAATACATTAAACACACACACTACCATTCACTTCTCTGGAAGAGGTTGCTTTGGGACAGCGGTTTGAAGTTTAGTCCTGAGCATCTTTCATCGCGGGCGCGTTCCTCCGCTGTTTAGTGGAAACTAAAAGGATGATTTTCTGGTAGAAGTAAAAACACTTCCGTGTGTTTCATGCTCTACGGGGTTCCCTCCGTCTTCCTTGTCTCTGTACGGAGGTTTGAAGTTCAGTCTCATGGAGAAGAAAGGTGTAGGTTGGGTGGTTTTTTGGTATTAGGAAAGGTATAAGGGGAAATTGGTTGAATGGCGCGTACAGGAACAGGTGCCGTATGGATTCACCTCCCAGATGTTATGCTGTTCAGAGCCTTGGGAAGTCCGGTGTCTTCTCCTGGGATGTGAACGCTGTATGGTGGGTGATAATAAGAACCCTTTCCCTGAAGTCTCACGGTTTCATTGTTTAGTTATTTTGTTTATTTTCTTCCAGTGGAATGAAGTCCCCGGGGAGGGATAACACCAGATATTATATAAAAGGATACTCCAATTGGTATTCAAATAAAATATCCATGTATAATCATGTAAAAAAAATAGTAAACAAATATTAGGTAATATGTGATACAACTTAATGGTAGAGGTGAAATACTAAAGAAGCCCCTTACAATATTAAGAGCATCTATATGCCTATATGACAGTGTGTGGAAGGGACCCTCTGCATCAGCCAAGACCCCGTCTAGAACGTCCCCAACTCAGCTGCAACGAAATCGGGAATGGCTAAGTGTCTTTGGTCCTTAATAATTAAATAATTGCCCTGCAGATAAGAGGGTCCCTCGAAGTCAGACAGACCTACAGTGTCTTCCAGAGATGGTAGACATCACCTGTGGAGCTGGAGCCAGGAGGCTCCTTCCTGTACCTTACTGAGAAGGTAGAGGTGGTAGATCAGTGGAAAGACTTTCCAGCAGAAGTGGTAGAGGTTAATACAGTAAGGGGAGAAACAGGCAGAGCAGATTGGGTCTTATCTGCTGCCAAATAGTATGTTTCCATCTCAGCAATGTGGAATCATTGCTCCAAAACCACCTGGACCATTGCCTGTTGGCTTCTCCTGTCGTAGGTTCACCTTCTGAGCCGCTGTCGATATACTGTCAGGGCATAAGACGTCCAGATGCTGAATTCTTTCCAGACACACAAGAATCAACTTGGAAGGCAAGTGAAATACTGGCCTCAAACTGCTCCTCCTCCCCAAAAGCTACAAAATAACGCTTATAGTAACGCAGTAACGCTTATCACGCGATATAACAATGTAACAAAAATAACTTCCTATATCTGTATACTTTAGTAAGTAACATTGCGGTTACCGTCTCCTGCAGGGTTCGCCGTCTCTATGATGTCTCCTCAGCCTGGAGACGGAACATGTTATGGTCTCTGAGCTGGACTTCCCTGCGCTCTTGCCACGGAGAATCGGCCATCTCTGTGGAATGCTCTTCGCTTTCAAAACTAACTGCCAGAGGCAAAATTGGAAAAAGAAATTAACTTTTTCCAGCCCCAATTTAAAATTATTATTGGAGCTTTCTAGCGTTCTAGCGTTCGGAGTTTCAATACTTTTATTAAAAGAAAATCAAAATGAAGTTATTTCTCAATATGTCTCTTCACAGCATCTAAAACCCATAATGTTGGTTTTTATTTGTTTTGCGACCGCAATATCTGCCAAGATGTTCACCGTTTTTCCAGATTCCTCCCTTAAAAGGACCAGAGAACACTTATTTGCCTTCGTCCGATTAGCCCTGGGTTTGGAGAATGCTAGGGCTGGTATATAATGTCTTACCCCAAGCAGTCTACAGATTTGTTTTGGATCTAGGATCCCACTTTTTTCCCCCTTCCAAATCATGTTTTGATTTTCCTATATTACCCCCTGGACTGCAGTTAACCCCTTGATGACAATTGCCGGTCCGGGCACGTCACGGAAATCTCTGGCCCCTCCCCGGGACGTCAACATCCGCCATACTTTGTATGGCGGCGGACGCCCGTTTTAAAAGTGTTTACGAGGCGATCAACTGGTGTGCTGATTTCGATCACATTGGTTTGCTTCTTGATGGAGAAGCTCACTGGGTTCAGCCCTTCATAATTAAAATTGAAGTAAATAAAAATACATTCTTGGTCTTCTAAATGCCTTACTCAATTAAATACTCGGCTATCAATAAGTAATCATGTTACATATAAGTCTTGGTAGTTCACACCAAACATCCATGCCTCCGACTACACCCTCTAAACTCACAGAGCCCCTCTGGCCAGTTAAACCATTGGGAGGGATGTTATATCATGACATCATCAGTTGGCAGTGTCATCACACAGTCTTACGTCCTTTGGCCTCCAAAAGTAATCAGTACATACGGTAATTTGTTTCATGTATTTACATTGTAATATTTACAATATATATCATTTTGCGTAGCAAGTTTTTATTATTTGGCCCCTTACCAGAAACATGTTACAGTTTCCCTGAAAACACATAATATATGTTGACAATGAAGATTAATTGATTCACATTGTTAACCCTCTGTTATCACCGCATACCCAGAAAACTACTTTACAATACTTCCAAGGCTTCCATACATTACTGCAATTAAACGTGAAACTACAAAAGACAGATTTATAACCAGTTTATTAAGCCCATTGGGAGGAAGATGTGTAAGATCTGATGCCATTCCTGGAATTTGTAGCCGTGGTGTTAATTTTCCAGTAAATAAAACAGGTTTATGTTTATTGTTAAATCGATGTCAAACAATGCAGTTTCTTAAGATGTTCAGCAATAAAGCATAGAGGAAGCCACGGTAACATAACGTTATTAAAAATACCGTGTTTTAGAACTTAGGAGCACATTGTACCCCACGCATAAATGGAACTTTACCCTTAGTTAACAATATTGCTGTTGGGTTTAATATTCCTGATGCTTTGATCACTTAATATCAGGCTAACACTACATTGGGGCACAGGTAATAGGGTATAACTTAGGCCCCAGTAACCTCTGCGGTGCAGGGTTTGCCACGGCTTCTTGCAGGGCCATACTGGCTCTTGGCACAAACTCCAACCCACCTTCCACACTTTGGAGAAGTTTAGGAATCCTGCAGAATAAACAGAACTTCCACGTTGAGTAAAGGTAATTAACGTAACGTAGTGCGCCTCTCCTAGAAGTAAGCAGAACGTAAAGGTGTCTACTTGCTTTATGGAGAATTTGTGGTTTCAACTCTTCCACTTCGCTATTCTTTAGAAACTGGCAAGTTCTTCCAGCAAGAAGGGCTGACGTGGTCCTGTTAAATAAGTCAATGTGTAAGGAGAAGTTGAAGAAATCTTGCTAATTTCACCATTCCTTATCAAGGTCCAGCCAAGCCCTTTCTACAGCAGAAGCTCACTGGGGTTGGAGCTTAATTCCGTAAAGAGACGTCACATAGTTAGAACCAAAACTCGCCCTTTGGTGAATAAACCCCAAAGTGAGTAACAAAAGGGGCATAAAATGTCCTTTGTGTCTCTTCATAGGGAATAGTAAAATGTCTAGTGAGATATTTCGTCATCCCAAAATGTGTTGATTTTTGAAGATGTTTGCACACCGGAGAAAAGGCCGTGTCCTGAGCTTTACGAGGCCTCGTCATAACGAAGGTGTTTGCGTATCGGGATTCCTCTGGTGTCCAAGTGTCACATTCTCTCGGCCTGCCCGTGTAAATATGCACGGTTGGCATGTTTTGTATGCGAACACAAGCTACTGGAACTAGGGCATTCTTAGGATGCTTCTGACATATTTCTCTACATGTATGCAACGATTAGGTTTAACCTCTTTAAAAGGGACACGAAAACTGGACCACAGCGGAGGCTGTGAGCTGCAGCTTCTCCTAAAGGTAAATAGGTACAGTTAAAAAATGTGTATGAAACCTAACAAAGGGCAAATGCATATGGGGGCATTTTACAGGATCCCAATGAATTTGTAAGGGGGACGCCACATACATTTAAAGGAACCACGCACCTGTTGTATGTATTAAAGTGCATATGATGACTGCAGTGTACCTTCGAACCCATGCGGAATACACAATTTCTGATCTTCAGCATTTATCACAAAAGTTTTCACACATACAATCGATGCCGTATACAGGTCAATCATATTTTAATGCTTGTATAAACACATCTGTCTGAGAACCGCAGTAATAGTTCTTTCTCCCGGGATGGTTTTCACACTTTACGGCTGACTCACACAAAGCCTGTGCGCTTGTGAATAAAATAGGAATGTTATAGTTATGATTGAAAGGTGCTTGGAAGTGGCAAGCAGGATGATCCTGAAAATCTTGTTCATACAGATAACATTTATTGGCAACATTATTATTATCCATCGCTATCATTAGCTCGCCCTGTGAACAGGGGGAGACACCAACATTGCTCATGGCGGACAATTAATGGGGTCAGTGGTGCACAATTTAATGATGTTCTATGGACCTCCACAAACCTAGTCCAGGCCTTGTACTATCTGCTTGTAAAACACTACGAGCAACAGTCTGAAACATTGTTCCTTAACTTGCGTTAAGTGGGGCAGTTTGTGGTGGGGGGGTATTCTACTAAAACAAAGAGGGGAATATGTGAAAGCATGGCTAGCTGGACATTTAATGGTGATTAATGGGAAATAGAATAATGTGTTTTCACAAACATTCCTGGAGAATCCACTATGAGTATGTTGCCATGGCAACAATAGTAAACTGTTTTACTGAGTAGTCATTATTCTATTTCCCAGTAAACGTGATTGGCATTTGAAATAAGCTTTGAAACCCCACTTTGTAGGCAATCATCACTTATTCTTACTGTTAATGGTGTCAGTACGTGTTTTTGTTAATTAATATTGTAATTGACATATATTCCGCTATGATTCAATCTGTCTGTCCGTTCAAATACATTTTAGCATAGCAGTCCAATTATATATATATCAGCTCTGACAGCTTCATATATTGGTGGTTATGTGTGAAAAGTCATTCTGGGGCAGTGCGGGAAAAGTTGTCTTATCACCATAGCAACTGCTGATTGGACATTTCCTTTGGTTGCTGTGGTGATAAGACCATCTTTGAACTTAAAATCCTTTTTATTCATAAGCCCCAACAATTAATAAAGTGAGTCTGATTTCAACAAGCAGTAAAGACACAATGTAACACGTGCGCCTGGGATGGTAGGGGGGACAACGCAAAACTAAATGGTGTGGGAAGTATGTGGAAGAGCCTTCCAGCAGCAATGGTAGCACAGTGACAGACTTCAAACCCGTGTGGCATAAGGCTATCGTGAACACGAGACAAGGCCAGACTGGGGATGATGGTCTGATGTTACGATGCACATTACTGACCCTCCTCAACCATGGTAGAAAAACCATCTGCCTTTTAAAGGTAGACTCCCCATCTTTTGCGAGGGGGGCACCAAGACAGACTTGAGCGATAATATGCATAAAAGTGCACATGATGGCTGGGTTGTATTTCAATACCTCAAGGGCAGATAAAACTGCACACAGAGGCACTCCATATATCTATGCTCGGATCCTGGACCATGCATATTTAAGAACATGACAAAAAGTATAAAACTGTTATGAAAAACAAGGCTTCAGCAAATGAATCCCATTCATAGGGGCAAATGCCTAACTGGCTACAGCTAGATATTCATTCAGTAACGTCGCCTTCAGTGTAACCATTCCCTCATCCATCTAACCAAGTTTCTTTGAAAGGGTTCAATTACTTGTGAGAACGCTCTGACTCGTTCATTACAATTAGAAGCGCTCCTCGCCTTGTTTGAATGGGTGGTGCAGCCATTGTCAGGGGTTTAGTGGATGGCAGGGAGGAGGCTGTGAATAACTCCGAGAGAATTTCTCTATGGTCGGTTTAATAAGATGAATACTCTATGGTGAAATCACATCTCCTCCCGTATTAGCTTGCCCTTCTCGTTTCTGGAGATTTTTTTACAGCTTGCACTCAATGACAAAGACCTAATAGCGCAATTAGAAAGCAAATATGTACTATTTATACATACAAATTGCAGGAGGAAGCAATCAATCACCCATAACACATATGTGTGGATGTGGAAAGTAGTTTAGCGAATGCCCGTGGGTATACGCGTTTCTTCTTTCACGCACGGTACTGCTTTATCCATTAGGAAATATGAACCCACCAATGGTACCCTAACCCTTCTTGGAAGAGCCATGTATTTTTCATAATGTGACTATTCCTGCTATAGAAAGATTGTACCCCCTCCCCCCCATGCCTTGCAGAGCAGATGCCATCTTTGATTGATAAGGCACTGTAGCTTGGCTGGTGTGTGTCAGAGCCGAGGATGGGTTGCTGAAGGGTCCGGTCGTGAATCCAGCTGTCAAAATGAATATATCCTTCTCGGACCATTTGATTTTCTGGGAGCCAGGGACGCAAATACATCACAGTTTATTTACTGGTTCGTGTAGAATATTATAAAGGACCTGTTCTGTGATTGTTTTACTTCCAAAGGGGCTGAGCTGGCCCTGCATCATGTATAGCTCAATCAAAAAGGCAGCTTTCCAAAAATCTGGTTTAATTATGCTTTACAGAGGGCCAGCTGAGCAGTTGCCGAAGCAGAAGCTCACTGGGGTAGGCCAATCATAATGGAACCTAAAGACAGTTAAATGCAACTGCAGCTCTCCTGCCAAGCCAACTCAGTGCGTTTTATTCAGTATAGGAGAGTTTGCAGAAAAGCTGCGGTTTCTACGCCTTCACTTCAATATATATTATAAAGGGCCGACACCGACAAGCTTCCCGAGGTCTGAGCCGTCTCTTTATGCTGGTTCTATCAGTTCAGTCCTGATGTATGGGCACACCGGGCAGTTGCCTGGAGGCCTCATGTTAAAAGCCATTGCCAGCCCCTAGAACACGGCCAGACTGTCCTACCAGGATATGAGGACATTTCCCAGTAGGCCACCTCACCTGCAGGCCCAACAGGACCAATGGTGGGGCCAACCCTGCTTCTGGACCATTTGCCTGTGCTTGCCCTGAACGCAAAGCAGCCCCCCACCCCTTTCTTACATATACATCTTTCTATGTTGAGGGAGCGGGTAGGGGCCCCAGTGCGTTGCTTTGCCCAGGGCCTACAATGCTGCTTACCGGCCCTGGAGGAGACATTGAGAAATCTCAAGTAATTACCTGCACGTTAAACAGGCCCAGACAGCGCTTCCTAATGGAGCTGAACATTAATGTTTAGACCAAACCTCGGAGCTTAACATTGCTATACATGACCAAATAATTAATTCTTTCCGCTACCGGACGGAACTTTCCAAACCGGAGCACTGAAATAGAGGGGTACAGAACACGGAGCGTGAAAATTCAAACGGTACCGTAACAGCTTAACGTCCGTGTTTTAAGGGATCTGCCTGAAACTCCAATACCACTAACCCCTCCTCCTGCGTCACTTGTTGCCAAGGCGTTGAGGTGAGTGATAAGAGGGAGGGGGGAGCCTGCAGCAAAATCACCTGCCAGGATCCTCCCACCACCCAACGCCGCCGGACTTCCCCGTGACGTCAGCGGCAGTTCCCTACGTCAGGAAAGAAGCGGGAGGGGCAGGCGCAGTGCGCACAGGGCTGCTGCGTCCCCAGACCCCCTTGACGACGGCCAATAGACGGAGGCCAGAGAGGTGGGACTTCCGGCGGGCGCAGGAAGTTAGACTGTCTCTCTCGGGTTTTTTTTTCCTCCTTCTTTTCCCGGGATAGTGTAATCTCTGTCACCCGAGGGTTCTTAGCTGCCTGCTGCAATCTGGGACCCTCCGAGGCCCGCGCTCCTGCTTTTCCCGTCCCTTGTACAGCATCGCGCTTCCGCCCCTCCTCTGCTGTCCGTTCGTGGTGCACGTTGGTTTTATTTCAACATCCCCGTCATCACGGAGCTGAGCCCCGCTTCTTCCTCGTACCCCGCCCACCCCGCCTGACAGCCACTGGGAGCCCTGCGCGAACTCAGGGGAGACGAGACTGCGAGGGGAGGCCGGAGGCCCCGATAATAACAGGCCTGAACCTGGGAGCCAGTCGGACAGGTGAGAGCAGCTGGGGCGGCACTTCGGCCTGTAGGGGCCAGACATATCACCCCACACAGGGCAGGGGACCGTTTACGGCCTCTGGGCCTTAATTACACTCTCGGGGCTTGCAAGTACCCCCATTCCGCCAGAGAGGGCCCCTCTTTACGCAGCCTTTAGCGGCACCAGGGCCTTTCTAACTGCTTCGGTAGTGTTAACATATACAGGCCGTGTGAGGGGCGCTGTACCCGGTCCCTGGGGTTACTGTGTCCCCTCTACCCTTATTACCATCACCGTGTCAGTAATAAGGACGTCTTGCAGGCGCCAACATATTTAGTTACTTATTTGAAAAACATAAGTGGATTTAACAAAATACTGGAGGGAAGTTTATGGCCTTTTGACTATTTTCCTCCTCTGAAATAATGTAAAAAGAGAGAGAGTGCCAGAGGTTTTAAGTGTATTGTAAGGAAGTTTCCTTTACACAGGGGGTGATAGATAAGTGGAACAGCCTCCCAGCAGAAGTTGTGGGTGGTAAACATGTATGTGATGACAATATGGCTTCTGAATCAAAGACCGAGACCAATAACTACTTGAGGTTTGAGTCCTTCCAGGCCGACTAGACGAGTCTGATCTGCCGTCAGGTGTAATGTTTCTATGAAGATATAGCGATGAGTTTAGAATCCTTCCTATGGGCTTACAGACTAATAATGTACGTTATTGTCGTTTATCGTTGCCGCAGCCTTTTCGACTAGTCTAGTCTGCCGCTCTAACGGAGTTTTAATTCTGTAACATCCTTAGTTTTTTTTGTGTTAAGATGACATCTGGGATCTGTGGGACTTTGTATTTCTTGACTTAATTCTAATCTTATTTTCCTTTCCACGTGTATTCAGCGGCACTGTTAAATTTTTTTTTTTTTTTGCAGTTTTAGAACGGTGCCTGTATAATATGTGATCGTCGCCGTAATTTACCCGTTCGGTTTGTTTGCTGGGCTGTGCTGATGTGTGACAAGATGTTCTGCCGCGTGTTGTAGCTTTATCGCCCGTTTCTGGCATACGTGACATAATTACAGTGATCGTTTAATGTATCTATAGTAAGTGTTACCCTTCATTCCTGCGCACGCGCCTTTGTGTCATGCAGACACAGCGCTGATGGGCAAAGGTAGCCCCCAGGATTCATGGACCGGGGCGCAGCCTACTGGATTATTTCCTCTGTAAGTGGATCATTTATTTAAAGCTGTTTTGAAAAAATGATTCCACTATTTGGCTGACAAAACCAGTAGCTGGTGGAGGGCCGCACAAAGCAAGTTGTTTTACGGAGTTTTAATTATTTTGAACACTGTTTATTTTTTCTGATGACCTGTATGAGGGAAAGAGACATTCGCCATCTTTTTATAGAAGTAATAGTGCTGGGGACCTGCTCAATGTGCTTCGGTTACCATGAAAACCAACGGAATGCCGCTGCTTGCCATTTATTGTTTTGTACCCCGCTTGCTATTTATTAACATGGTGCGGTTTCCATTAGGGCAAAAGCCAACAGTGCAAGTGAATGACGTTTGTGGCTATTAGTCTGTCCGCATGTGCACCTAACTCCTTGAGTACTGTACACGCTCACTCTGACTCTTGATCCATATAAACGTGTTTGCTTTGGCGTATCAGTGATTAGTCAGTAGGGTTAGATAACTGTGTGTTTGTTTATGGGCAGGAGCCCAGTATATCATTGCTTTCAGCGTCTACTTAAATTATATCCCCCTCTTTTTTTGTTTGGTTTGTTCTTTAAACAGTTTCACTGATTGGTATACTTCACCTGAAACAATTGGATTTGTCCTTCAGTAGGGGGAATGTAGTCGCTTTGGCTCTCTTCCCTATAGGTCATCCAGTGCCTCCTACCTGAGCTCGATGAGGGCATTCTCTCTGTATTCAGACTCTGCACACCAAAAGCGGCCGCTGTGTCCGCTCTCCTGCCTCACCCCACTGTCTGCCTGGTACGGGACCAGGCTTTAGCACTCTATATCCTCTCTGTGGGACAAGCAGTCATCGCTGTGTCAGCTCCGGCGGATCCTGCACTGCGTCGCTGCATCCTACAACTGCTAACTTCCAACTTCTTTCCGCACCGCTGCCCACAGTTAACCACCCATGTGCTCCGTTAACAGCACCAGAGGGGTGAACGTATCAGCTCTGAAAGGGTTACACTGACTGACCAGCCGTGAAAGGGTTACACTGACCTACTACCCCTATAAAAAAGGCACTGGTTTTTTTTTGTTTTGTTTTTTTATCCATGGTTTAAGCGGAAATAAAACTTCTAGGTTTCTCCTGCTATAATTATAAGAATCTGGCATCTAAAAAAGTGTCTTGTGTTTTATACAGGTAGTGTTTGTTGCTGTATATTATGTCATGGTAACACATTCCACCAACATAGCTATTAAATATGTTAATATTGGATGCCTTTTCTGTGTTAAGTATTGTTACCTCCTTTTATAAGATTGTGCAAATCTCATCCATCCAGTAACGTGTGCGTTCTGACCTTTTACAAAAATGCCTTCTTGGGTTACATTTACACAACCGGGCAACTTTGTGGAGAATATCACTAAGGCTTAAATTCACTTGTCTTCATTGAGGCGTCATTGATAATAAACGGTTAATTGCATTAAATACAGTGACCCCCCCCCCCCCCCCCAGCGCTCCAGTCAGTTGCATTGTGTTTAATGCGCTGTGTAGGAATGTAATATGAATGTGTTTTTAGGAAGCTTTAAATAGTGGTATTCAATTCCTCAACCCGGTTAGACAACAGGCCCGATGCTGGCCTTTTTTCATTCATTCCTAAATGCCAATTACAAGGCGGATGAATGAAAGGAAATAACCGAACCTCAGGCTGTCACTTCTGATCACCGGGGAACAGCCGCCTTTCCAAGTAGATGTTCTGTATCGTGACACTGATGTAACACGGCTGGTAAAATGCCACATCAGTACGTTTTATATGTTACCCGGTGTACTGTGTTCATAACACGTGTGGGCTACGTTGCCTTATAGTGTGAACCATTACACAGAGAAGGCAATCTAACTCCAGCGTCTGCCATGTGTAACTCCAAGTGAAGTCTAATTGGGACATGCCAGCGTACGCAGAGTAATGGCTGCTCCTTTATACGTCAGCGTTAGTAACCTTTACTAGGATGTATTTTGTTAAAGCGCTAAATGGCAGCACACATTAGTAACAAAATAATCATGGATCACTCACACATGTTAAATGTTTACGTGTTCCTATTAAAACTCGCTTAGCGCGTTCACTCTGGTGCCAACGCTGTGGTAGAAAGTAATTGGAGAGCAAATACAAAATCGCAGATCTGGCTTTCTCGATGCGAGGATATTGAATGTTTACCCCACAAGGCAACTTCTGAGAGACCGAAGGGCTGATTACGCTCTTGGACAATTGTAGAACTTAATGGTTATTTGGTACAAACCAAATAAAAACTTACGGCATTAGCCAAAAAATACTCTGCCTATTACTTTAATTTCAGTTTTTG
This sequence comes from Spea hammondii, assembly GCA_029215755.1. Classification (NCBI taxonomy): domain Eukaryota; kingdom Metazoa; phylum Chordata; class Amphibia; order Anura; family Pelobatidae; genus Spea; species Spea hammondii. Next base: position 110,922,924 of record JARDYJ010000005.1, read on the forward strand.
TTAAACCTAATGGCTTGTAAATTATTTTTATACATTTTTGCTCTTAAGTCTGATGCACCCTACTGTTTGTGTGTGTGTGTATGTATGTATATATATATATATATATATATATATATATATATAGTGCATTTTAAACATTAATCACACTACAGGTTATAAATCAAAATGGAAAAAAATGACACAAAGTTCTAGTCTGTTTTCTCTGTTTCCTCGGAAAACAGATTGTATATTTCTTATATAGCGCCAACAATTTATGCAGCGCTTCTTGCAATACATACATTCAAGGAGTATGATAAGACTAGATGTGTATATGTATATATATATTTATATGTATTTTAAACATTATTCTTACACATATGCAAACTATCCCCATACAGTAACACACGCTTATCTTATACTGAAACGCTTACAGTAGCGCACATGTAAATATTCTACACATACGTACACATGCGCTAACACCAATACACACTCTAAATGCTGACATACGTACTGATGCCATAGTGCAGGGGCGTCCAACATGCGGCCCGCGGGCCAAATGCGGCCCGCGGAACCTCGAGGTGCGGCCCTCGTGAGATCGGCAGCCAGGATCACAAGAGCCCTGCTGCTTACTTGTGGGAGGGGCTATTCTCTGCTCCAGTCCCGCCTCCTCTGTGGGGAGAACGAGGGAGGCCGCGCCCCCTGCTGAAGTCTGTGAGCGGCATCGAGAGCTGTAGTGCAGGTAAGGGGGTGGGGGAGGGTGTTTGAATGAGTATGTCTGATTGAGGGAATGAATCTGTGAATTAATTTGTGTGTGTGATGGCATGGATGTGTAAGTGCTGGAACCTAGGCATGATGGGACTGTGATTGCTGTTAACAATCCCACTCCTATCATCCCAAGTCAACCAGTACATGCTGAAAACCTGGCTAGCTGCCCCCCTTGTGTATTGAGGCTGCCAGCAGTATGGGGTCTGCACTCACAGCCACCCTGTACCAGCATGTATTGGCTGACTTGGGATGATAGGAGTGTGATAGCTAACAGCAATCTGCTAACAGCAATCACAGTCCCATCATGCCTAGGTTCCAGCATTTACTGGTTGCCTGGGTATAAAAAGAGTGTTTGCTGTTAGCAATCACACTCATATCATGCCAAGTCATATTGTTGATTTTTTTTGTCCAATTGTGGTGTGTTACTTTTAATAAAGCGTGGTTACACACTAAAATTGGACAAAGTATACAATGCCCAGCCAACCAGTACATGCTGGAATCTGGGTATGCCTGAGATTGCTGTTAACAATCATAATATATAATTTTTTTGTACAATTTTGGTGTGTAGCTTACTTTTATTAAAACTATGTGGGGGGGTCATTTTCAGTTTCGGCTAAGTGAACCCTGAATTTTTGGTTTTGGTCCAGAATTTTCATTTTAGTTCATCGCTAAAATAAATAGAACTATTTCATTTTAACTTATCCAGAATCCTGAATTTGTAGTCACAAAACTTTCTATGCCCAGAAATCAGTGAGAGGAAAAGTAAAGGTTTTGTGTCATTTACTTTATTTTAATCTGCATATCTTATTAAAGGCCATATTTTCTCTCAGTGAAAAATGAGTGCGGCCCTCGCACGTATACAATTCTGATGAAGTGGTCCACTGCAGAAAAAACTCGTGGAGGCCTGCCGCTGCCTGCCTTCTACCATTGTGAATCCGGCAGTGTGCATTATGCAGCCCTGGCCAGTTCTTACCCCATTGTCCCGCAAAACCATGGGTGCCAGGAAGTGGTGACATTGCAGTTTGTAGAGGTGTGTGTGTGTGTGTGTGTGTGTATATATTAATGGCAAGGTAGCTTAAGGTTTGGCATTTACATCATAATATACATTCCTAGATTAGTGCTATTAAAATATGTCTGGCAACTGCATTTCAGAGTTGTATGTAAGATATTTAATCAATATATGTTGAAATAAACCGGTATGACTCAGTGCACAAAGCAAGCGAGACGTGTCTCTTACTGCTGAAAAGATGTTCTTTCCTCCTTGATTTGTAACATTTTTCTCACCTGAAGCTCGGTTTTACAGACTTGCATGCATATATATATATTTATTTAATGTTTAATATTATTACTTAGAGCATGCCTTCCTATTCCACTGTGATATTTCCCTTACTTTCCCATGATGCTGCTATGGAATTCTCTCAGGCAAAGCAGGAAGTTGAGGAGCTTCCCAGTAGCTGTCATCACAAAAAATCAGGGCGATGCAGCATAATACAACAAGTAATGTTTATTCTCATAATTGGAGGAAAAAGGTTAGTTTTATTAGGTGTAGGCGTTAGGATTGGGGGGGGGGGGGTAATGTGACAGAACTCTATTTCATCTACTCTCCCTGATCTGTTAGACGCCGACCGTGTAGAGGTAAAATGTTTGTAGCTGGGCTGGTACCATGCGGGGATTTATACATGCAGGACAGGACAGAGTCTCTACATAAAAAGAGAAAACCAGTGAAGGCTTGATGGACCGAATGGTTCTTACCCGCCGTGGAATTGTAATTTTGTTGCAGTGAGAAATATTGCGGGTAGTTACCGTTCGGATATAAATGTCATACTTGCATGAAGTGGCCGTTGCTTCTGTCATGTCTCGGGATGATGGGAGCTGTGGTCGAGAAAAGGTGTCCTAGCGCTGTGTATATGTGTTTAATAACATGGCAGAAAAGCTTGGCTGATGCTCTTCATTGACACAGCACCGGCGGCCACACTCAGTGACATTCTCGTCATTTGGTCAGGATTTGGCTATTGCGCCCGGCATTATGGGAAGAAAGAGTCTTCTGAGAGAACCTCCGGACCGGTTTGCCCCGCGAGCCCAAGATCACCTGGGAGCTTGCGTGTGTGCTGCGTTTGCCCCCTGGCTGCCATGCTGCGGGCCGGTCAGGGGTTGTCTGAGGTCGCTGTTTGCATGCCGGTTATACCGGCCAAGTGATAACTCAGTCTTTGGCTAATTTCCCACCTACGACAATATTGTGTTTTTCTTTCATTTTTCATTTGTTCCAATAAACGCAGAGCAGAGCCAGTCACCGGCCCTCGCTGTCCCGCCGCGTTTCTGTGAGAAATGTTTCTTCCTATTCTGCTGGAGATAATGCACAGAAACTTTACATACCAGAGAGAGTGTGTGTGTATATATATAATATAATATAATATAATTTTTTCTGTTAAATATAAATGACCCGTTTAGAACAGAATCTGAGTTATTTTGGTAAATGAAAGCAAACGGGTTAGGATGTAACAGAGCAACGAGGTCTCAAAAAAAAAAAATATTACGTTTTTTGGCATGGATTTACAGCCCAAGTAAAGCTGTCACTGAATTGTCGGTCAGTGCTTTGAGTTGTCTGCCTGTGCGGCTCTCTCTATTGTGTCCGCTTGCTTGTTTCTATGTTAATTTTTGTTGAACCCTTTGAGCACTAGAGAGGTCAGAAATTACCCAGCATTCCAGCTGCTTGAAATAGTCCAGCAGGTTTGAGTATAAGTTATGCTTGTTGGCGCCGACATGTGATTCTCCTGCATATTGGCGCACGTTGTCGGTAAGAACGTTATTCGCTGCCTCTCTATATCCGGTACGCATAGAAGGCGGGTAACAGACTGGCACCAGGCACGCTTATTGGTCGGCCGACGGTATAAATTTGTTTTACAATTTAATCAAGTTTTCGTTGGAGGGAGGGAGGCTGATTACAACTGATGACGTGCAATAAATGGTCAATGTGTATATATGTGTAACTGATATAAACTGACCCAAAAAGATCAAGGCTGTAAACAATACTTTCTTTCAGTGTTGGGGGTAAAGCGGCATAACCTGTTGGAGGCTTCGTCGTCGTGTTATCGCTAACGTCTCGTGAATCATACTGCAAACATTTTCCCGTAGCCGTGCGTTGAATCATTATGTACTCTATTGATATATTGTTTCTAGCATTTCTTATCGTTACTTTCCGCACAGATGTGTTTTTGTGGCTTGAACGCGATCTGCTTTTATGTCTGAGGTGCCCATCGCGTTCATGCGTACTGTTTGCCTTGTTCTGATGCAGTTGCCGTAGCAACAAGTATAATGTTTCTTCAGATTCCAATTACTACTTTGCACCAGGTTTGCTCTTTTTATATTTTCTTGAATGCCGATTCATTCTCATGGCACGGAGTACATAGAGCCTGAGCAGCCTAACTACTCCGTTCTCATTGTGGCTTCTCTTTAGTAGAGCCCAGATATTTTTGCAATGATCAATATTTTATCGTGAGCAGCTGTCTTACCTATGTCATGCTCTGTCCCAATGAAATACATGTTCACTTATATTAGGGGTGTGATGTTCCCATGGTGATATTATATGGCCGCAGGAAGTAATTTTTGTAGTTGATCTCCCATGGGAGATCATAAGCGATCAGGAAGTGTTCATAAGTGATATGTTGATGTGTGTCACACTATATATATATATATATATATATATATATATATATATATATATATATATATATTTATATATGTATATGTATATATATATATATATGTATGTATATGTAATTTGTCGTGTCCTTGGGTGACCTAAAAAGTCTACAAGGGTACGTTAATTTAATTCAGTTGTGTGCACGTTGGGTACGTCTGTGGACAACCTAATCAGCAGTCATTAATATAAAATATATAGATATTGATATATATTACGCATATATACACACACTGCAATATTTATCACGGTCACCCCCCCCCCCCCCAGCAAAGCAATGTGACACAGGCTAAAAGGGCTACAATTCCACAAAGTGATGTGTGAAAGCACTACTTAAGGACTTATTTTTTAATACCGTATTTGCTCGATTATAAGACGACCCCCCCCCCCAAAATCTGAATATTAACTTAGGAAAAAAAAAAAGCCTGAATATAAGACGACCCTAAAGGAAAAAAGTTTTACCAGTAAATGTTAATTCATGTAAACTATTTTTTTCAAAATAAAAGCTATGATTGAGAAAAATATTTTTTGTTTTTATTTCCTTGTATTTTCCAACCTGTCCCCCAGTTACGCACATCTGCCCCCAGGCTTGCCACACCAATATGGCACTTTAGCCCATGATACGTCTTTTAACCCTCTATATGCCTCTGTGCCCCATGGTATGCTTTTTGACCCCCTATGTGCCACTCTGCCTCCAGAAATGCCTTATACCCCTATATCCCATTCTGGCATTTAGGGGGTTAAAATGCATATTATGGGGCAGTGTGGCATATAGGGAGGTATAAGGCATTCCAGGAGGCAGAGTGGCATTAAGGGAGTTAAAAGGCATTGTATAGAGCACTCTGCCTCCAGAAATGCCTTATACCCCTATATGCCACTGGCATTTAGGGGGTTAAAAGGCATATTATGGGGCAGAGTGGCATATCCTGTCTCCCCCCACACACACACACACTTACCGGTGCTTCCTGCTGTATTACCGTTGGCAGCGGGGGTTTGTCTGCGTCCGTCGCGGATACCTTCCCCGGCTGTCAGAGATCAGAGTTCCCCGCACCGGTGCCGCTCTGATCTCTGACAGTCGGGGAAGGTATCCGCGACGGACGCAGACAACCCCCGCTGCCAACTCCACCTCCTTCCGGTTGCAGCGGACGTTGTCTACGCGGATCGCGTAGACGTCAACCCGCTGCCCTGGCAATACAGCAGGAAGCACCGGTAAGTGTGTGTGTGTGTGTGTGGGGGGGGGGAGACAGGAAGATCCAGGTCCCCTGCAGCGGTGCGGGGGATCTGGATCTTAGTCTCATAATCAGACCTCTATTTGAAGTCTGATTAGAAGACAACCCCGATTAGAAGACGAGGGGTATTTTTCAGAGCATTTGCTCTGAAAAAAAACCTCGTCTTATAATCGAGCAAATACGGTAAATTTTAGTTCATGTGCTTTTCCCTTTGAGCAGACTTGATGCTGTACACAAAAAATGAATATAAATATTTTGTTTATTTTGTAAAAAAAAAAACAAAAAAAAAAACCCCCCTTTCAGCCAATATTGATCTTTTCATAGGTGGAATGTGGTTAGAATTAATGCAAATATTTTATCCTCTTTGCTTCTGAACCAAAATCAGCCATGTGTTTTAGCGTTACTGATGTTTCTTCTGTGTTGCAGGTGGCTCGATCTCCGGACAGTCGATGAGTGGCGCATGTTTGCTTGTGGCCCCCGTATCGTTATAGTGCAGCAAGTAGAACACTTCTGGCAGCTGTAAACACAGGTACTTTCCCCCGCTTTCTTTCTTTGTTGTAAAGATGAATAAAATTTGATTTGGAAGATGTTTGTAGCGTTCGTATGCTGGGTGATATAGTTGGATTGGGTTGTTTTGAGTCTCTGTGGTTCATAAATGGAACTCGTTATCAGAGAAGCCCTTTCCTTGGTTTTTATGCCTTTAATGCCGGACTTTAATGCCGGACTCATACTTTTATAATGGGCATTTTCTCCGATGTTAGAGGGGATGTCCGTTTGTTTTTCATTACTACTTACATTCTGTTAGCCTTCTGTCTTTGGTGTGTGTGTTCACCTCTTTTCTGGGTTGTATGCTCCCTTCGTTCTGTTCAGTGCTGTGGCTTTCTGATATTCCCATTGATGTGAGAACGTAGAATCCGATGGTAGATAAGAACCATTCGGTCCATCCGGTCTGCCCATGTTTTCTTATGGAAAGACTCAGACCTTAATCAGTCGTTGGTCTCATCTTAGATTCAGGAGACATATGCCTGCCCCACATGTTTAAATTCCTGAACTTTATTAGCTTCTACCACTTCTGCTGGGAGACTAGCAGAAGTGGTAGAAGCTTTCTTACATTACATCTAACTCCATTTGAACTTTCCACCAGAGTTGCTTAAATTCTTCCTTGGCCCTACAGAATAACCTATTTGAAACAATTTCAAATAGAGGACTTTAAATGGATAAGGCAATGGCAGTGTGACGGGAGGCTATAGTTAATGGTGTATTGTTACTAGTGGGGTGCCTCAAGCATCTCTATTGGGACCCATACGTTTTTAATATTTTTATTAACCATGATACAAAGGTATGATACAAACGTCTGCAACATCCACTTACGTGATCAGGCAATTCCCATCGGACAGGTGTCAATGCAGACAGGAACTGAAAGGTCACTGGAGTACAGCAGAGACCCAGTAGGCTGCGATCTTCTATTGCTCCCTCTGGTGACTGATTGCACGTATTGCGATCATCAATGCAGGGCTTTGGAGCCTTGCTGGTTAATCGGTGTGATCCAGTCTGACAAGTCAGAGGGAGAAAAAAACCCCAAAACATTCAAGAAAATGAAAGAAAAATCAAAGGGAATATGAAATATACTTAAAATGTATTGGGAGCTCTGTGATGTCACCATGACATCACTGGCATCCACAATGTATGAAAGATCCTCCAAATGTCTTAAGACCGTAGTATTAATAAATGTAAAGTATGGACATGAGAATATATTGATACTGCTCATAAAATATAATCTGTTTGAAGCAGCGGTGCTTTGTTCCAGGTATCGTATGCATTTTACTGCACTATGGGTGCGTGATCCCTTTTTAAAGTTTTGGTGGCGTGGTTTCTTCGGCCAAACAGATCTCCCTTCGCTTGGTATACTTGCCTCCAGTACTTGCTCGGCAAAGACTGCAGCTAGTGGGCTCTGTGTAGACCCCCCATGCACATGTATGGAAAACAATCCCTGTTGATCACTATGGGAGTGCTTTCCCAACACTGATTGGCTGCTTCAAGCAGGCAGTCAGTGGCAAGAAATATTGGATCATGGAAGAGGAAGGCAGCTGCTGCAGCAGGGCTGCAACTTCTCGTTCTGGTAAATGGGTTTAAAAAAAATAAATAAAAATCTAAATTTGAAGAATGCGAATTAAAGTACCGACCGGCTACTTTAACATGTATTCTTCTTTCACGTGGATGCCAGGGACATTAAACTTTTTTTTAAAAAATTTATAAAAAAACACTGGACATGGAGGCCGACCCCGCACTGTCGGACGACCCTGTGCTTTATACCCAACTTCCTATGAATAAAAGCATCTGCCTTTTAAATGTCGATATAAAATTTTAAAACTACATTGGTTTCCTATTTTAAAATTTGATTTCTATTATATTAATAAACAACTGACTTTTATAGGTGGAAATTTTTAATCTCCCTAGTGGGTGCCTTTTTCTTCTTTTTTTTTAAATATAAATTGGATTTTCAGGGCCCTGCTGAATGCAGTTGGCACGATGGCTTGAAATCTGTTTAACACAATGACCGCTGACTTTTTTTTTTTTTTTTTTTTCTTTGCCCACAGTGGTCGACCCATTTAACCGAGCCAGAATTGGCTGTTCATCTGGCCAGTAGATGGAAATAAATAGGTTTTACAGCTAGGAAATAAAAATACAGTTCATTATTTCATTCAAACCCAAATCCCGGTAATCACCCTAGCGGATGTTTTGTTCCGGAATGTTTGACACTCGCTGTCGTTTAGCGGCATAGAGTTTTGCCCGGTTGCCCATCCGCAGCGTCGCAATGAGAAAGCCGTGTTGTGTTGCTTGGAGGAGCGATGGCCGGCGGTGCGGCGGAGGCACATAGTACCCCGGCATCCGTAGCCGCTGACGCCGAACAGGGAGTCGGGCATTAGGAACCCCATCTGAAAGGTTCAGAAGCCAGGGGTATACAAGTGATACCAGCCTCCTCTGCACACTTCTTTGTCATCTCCCGGTTTATGCTATATATTCTCTCAGTACTTCAAACCATGCTAAAAACCGGTTTAGAAAATAGAACAGAGATAACTTAATAATGAAAGGGTTAAAATCCATGTGTTTCGTTTAAGGAGCGCTCAATTGCTTCTCGCACCATTGTGGTCAACAACTTCCAAATCTGTGTTTAATTTTTGGTGATTAGGTATCTAAATCAATGACCACATACATGGCACATTGTTTTTGTTTTTTTTTGTTTGTTTTTTATTAAAATGTATTATATAATTGTAATTTGACCTTTTTTGAAACCCTTTCCACCTGTAATTATCATGTGAGAAATGAGTTTAAGATTCATGAAAAATAAGAAAACTAATTTTCTGTAAATTTCAGCTTTCTGGGGTGACCCGATTTCTCTGAGGAGCCAAGAAGCAGACGGCTCATGACTTCTGATCAGGATACAAAAGTTGTGGCTGAACCGCAGGTGCAGCAAGTTCAAGAAGCCAAAGACACTTCTCATCTCGTGAGTAATCGCCGTTAAACACGCGTGACACTCGTCTCTATGCGTGTTGTTGTAGGCTCACAGCTAAGGGATATCTTCGAATGGCGTGGAGAGTCCAAGTACTTGAGACGTTCTGCTTAACTGCATCCGTTTCTGAACTAGAAACATCATATTGCTATGCTGTACTTAGAATTTTAAACCAACCAAACTCGTATGTTCTGGTGTTTCCGGCCCTCTTGCTGGTTTTTGAACATTAACTCTACAAGGATTGTCTTAAAGGGGAAGTGTCACTAAAAATATTTTATTTACAATCCTTTGCTGTATACAGTGATGTCGGTTAGTTGTTACAAAAACCTGGTTTTATCTACCTGTTCTAGTAAACTTTCTTTGTCTGCAAACCTGGAGGTGGCCATTGTTGTCGGTCATGTGATATTTTGGATGGCTTTCCCGGCTCAAACACCACACTGAGCTGATGCTTTATGGCATAGACTTTTATTAGTCAGACTATCTGGCTTGGTGATTAAGACCACATGCAGCCGGATCAGGAGATAATGGGGTTTGTCTAGTACATTGGGCTGAGATAACAGATCGAGAACTCGTATACATGGCTAATATGTCTGAGCGCATTATATTATGCGAAAACTAGAGCTGTAATAAAAAAAAAGGCATATTTTTGAAAACGTAATTTCACCGTCACACCAGTGAGTGTTTGTTTTTTTTTTGTTTTTTTTTTTAATTTAACACCAAAATATTGGTGCTTATTAGGGCTGCAACTAACGATTATTTTAATAATCGATTAGTTGGCCGATTATTTTTTCGATTAATCGATTAATCAATGCAATTTTTTTAAATGTAAAATAATGTAATAAAAAACGTACAATTTACACTTTCATCTCTTTATTGCAATGGCCTCTCGCTATTCAGCTTCTTATTTTACTGACATAATAATAAAAGCTACAAGAACCCAAACACAGTGTTTCTCAAACTAGGTTTTAATACAAAGTTATTAGTAAATATTAATTCATATGTTAACTATTTTTCATATTTAATAAAAACTATGAGGAAAAAAAGCCTTATTTAAATTTTTTTTATTTACCAAACTGCCCCCGGTTATGCACATCAGACCCCCAGCTTGCCACTCTGCCCCCATATATGCCTTATACCTCTTATATGCCAGATTCCACTGTGCCCCTGATATGCCTTATACTCCTTATATGCCAGTGATATGCAACTGAGCCCCCTGATATACCTTTTACCCCCAGATGTTTTATGACCCCCTGATATGCCTAATATCGATATGCCATATACCCCCTATATTCCCTGAAATTCATAATACCCCCCATACACCACTATAACTCACCCATACACCACTCTGGCTCATCCCCCTCCCATACACCACTCTGGCCCCTCCCCCTCCCATGCACCACTCTGGCTCCTCCCCCTCCCATGCACCACTCTGGCTCCTCCCCCCCATACTCCACTCTGCCGCCTCCCCCTCCCATACACCACTCTGGCTCCTCCCCCTCCCATACACCACTCTGGCTCCTCTCCCTCCCATGCACCACTCTGGCTCCTCCCCCCCATACTCCACTCTGCCGCCTCCCCCTCCCATACACCACTCTGGCTCCTCCCCCCCCATACTCCACTCTGGCTCCTCCCCCTCCCATACACTACTCTGCCTCCTCCCCCTCCCATACACCACTCTGGCTCCTCCCCCTCCCATACTCCACTCTGCCTCCTCCCCCTCCCATACTCCACTCTGCCTGCTCCCCCTCCCATACTCCACTCTGCCTCCTCCCCCTCCCATACATCACTTTGCCTCCTCCCCCTCCCATACATCACTTTGCCTCCTCCCCCTCCCATACACCACTTTGCCTCCTCCCCCCTCCCATACTTCACTCTGCCTCCTCCCCCCTCCCATACACCACTCTGGCTCCTCCCCTCTCCCCATACAAATCTGGCCCCTCCCCCTCCCATACTCCACTCTGGCTCCTCCCCCTCCCATACTCCACTCTGGCTCCTCCCCCTCCCATACTCCACTCTGCCTCCTGTCAGCAACGGATCTTCACTAGACAAGGACTTTCACTGCAGCTTCATAGAAGCCACAGTGTAAGTGAAGTGCAGTAACGGACACTCACAGGCTGAGAGAAAATCATCCTCTCTGGGGGGGAGGAGCCACAGTGGTGTATGGGAGGGTGGCTCCCATACACCCTTCTGACTCCTCCCCCCTCCCATACACCGCTCTGCCTCTCTACCCGGCTCCGTTACTGACAGTAACAGAGGCTGTCTGTGCGATGCAGACCCCCACCAGCTGACACAGAGGATGATTCTCTGTCAGCCTGTGAGTGTCTGCATCGCACAGACAGCCTCCGTTACTGCCCTTCACTTACACTGTGGCTTCTATGAAGCTGCAGTGAAAGTCCTTGTCAGTAACGGAGCCGGGTAGAGAGGCAGAGTGACGTATGGGAGGGGGAGGAGTCAGAGGGGTGTATGGGAGGGGGGAGAGAGACGGAAGTGAGAGACCGGCCGACAGTGAGGGGAATCCAGGTCTCCTGCAGCGTTGCGGGGGATCTGGATTCCGGTGTTATAATCCGATCTCTGTTTGAGATCGGATTATTATAAGGAGAGGAGTTTTTCAGAGCATTTGCTCTGCAAAAAAACCCTCTTTTTATAATCGATAAAAATCGATTCGATTAATCGATGATGAAATTCGTTGCCAACGATTTTCATAATCGATTATTATCGATTTTATCGATTAGTTGTTTCAGCCCTAGTGCTTATAGATTGCATAAGCAGCTGCCATTCCTTCAGTGGCAACGACAACCGGAGACATAAAAATGCGTGCCTTTAGCAGTTAAATAAAAAAAAAAGTTAATTGTACTGGTTCGGTGGGGTTTTTTTTTATTTATAAAAAAAAAATTCCTTGTTAAAATGCTGCTCGCCAAAGGAGGCTTTCTGCACGTGTGATAAATGCAGACACAGTCCCTCGTTGCCCTGACAGGTGGGTAGTATCCCATGGGGATCTCCTGCCTATTTATGGATAAAACTATCTTGGAGTTCCTTCTTCTTCATGCGAAGTTCTGTGCTAATGAACACATGAGTCGCACCTGTCACTCCGCGGATGAAATCTAACCCAAATTCTTCCTCGCTGCTGCACGTGATTAGTCTTCATGTAATGCACCTTAGACATTCTAAAACATGCTTGTTCCCAGGCTCCTAAAGGGTTATTTTTCACCCCGTGGACTCGCAGGTCAGGGCTCCAGGCAAGGCTGCTTGCTTTCCAGAAATACACCACATCTGGTGTGTCTTCGGTAACACTAGAGAGCAAAAGGGGGCAAAAATAAAATATAATTACTAAAACAGAATGGAGCGTGACGCTTCTTGCAGTGTACATTGGGCGGTCTAAGTCACTTTTACATTTTTTATTTTTTTTTTAACACCAAAAACTAAGTCACGGCTGCCTTGTATTTTTCATAAAATGCTACATTAAAGTAAAGTCCTTATTAAATGAGTTGGCGAGAAGTTTTTTTACAGGTAAACTGGATATTTCCTTTATTGGCTGCATTCTGAACTGTGTTCAGTTTTTGTTTTTTTTTTTCTTTTCTGTTAATTTAAAAAAATATTTTTTTAAGACATATCAGTAACGACGGGGTTAAACCGAGACAGTGAAACCGGCCAGCTGCTCTTCTGCGCCTGGCAGGCCTCTTAAAAGTACAGACCTTGGTGTCTTGGGATTGTAGTTTGAGTGACAATTCCATGTGGTTGATTTGAATGTCTGGAGCTGCTATATTTGACTTGTGGGCAGCGGCCTCTATCCAGCGATTCTGAATGCTGTATTCCGTTTATTAGACCATCAACCGAGGCAGGAGCAGGGCATGATTATACCATGGGTTGTTGTTTCAGTAAAGAGTTGTGTCCTCGCAAACGTGTCGAAAAGATAAGCTCACGCAATACATCCCGGAAGGATTTAGGAAAGAACTCCTTTACAGAAAGCGAGGATGACCCCAAGTTCCGAGAGAGGACATCCAACCCACCAAATCCTGACCTGGAGAAATCGTCACCATCTTCTGCGAGCCCAGAGCCTAAAAGACATTCGTTGTTTAAAAGCTCAAGATATCCTTCATACAACAGTATGGATGACACGACGCAGGCTCAGTCTCCGCGGAAGACGGACAGAAGGTCAGTTAGTTTTATGCATCCGCTAAATTATGCTTGGAATGTCTTGTCGAATTATGAGAACCTGAAAGATACTGAAGCGCAAGAATCTGTCCCTGACCTAGAACCAAAATGTGATGCGGAGGCCTCGGTAAGAGAGAGGGCAGAAACTGAGAGCGGCTGTGATGAAGAAATCTGTTTTGCTGCTACGGTTTCACAGGTTCAACGTGACCGAGCGTCTCAAGTTCAGGTGTCATTGATTCCGGAGCCGGACTTTCCGGAAGCTCCTTCAAAAGCAAGTGATTTGGACGGAAGCCATGTCACACGGGAGCGCTCATTACTACATGACAAAATCGCTGATGCTAGACCCACTGAGAACAGCTTCATGCCAAGCGTTGGTACAGCAAAAGAACAAGTAGTTGGAAGCCTGCTCTTTCCGGGCGATGGCGACGAAAGAGAACCTAAGCAGCCAAAGACCAACAACTTTTACAGTATTTGCGTGGTGGATGATGATCTGGAATTAGAGGCTGAAATGTCTGTGACTCCCCCCAACGACTCTGCTGCTGACCTCAAAGGGCTGATCTTCACAGATATCCCTCAGGACACTAGGAACGATGTTTTAAACCAGCAACTAAATCACGAGGTGTTGGTATTAAGCGCTGACCATCCTGCAGTCTTATCAGGCTTTCTCTATCTTGGTTCCCAACAAAAAGGTTCTTGTAGTTCAGAAGGCCAGTATGTAGACGGTGACTGTGTCTTTGATAATGGTTTTGGTAAACACCCTCCTTCGCTAAGTATCAATAATTTGTCGGAGAACGGCAAGGATGTGGCCGGTACTCCGTTTGAATGTACAGAAGAAATCAAATCATGTGTTGGTTCTGAAATTCATGCGTGTGAAGAGGAGTCCTCAACGGAACATGTAAAAATAGAGCCGATTATGAATTGGGATTCTGTGCTTGTCTCAAATCCAGATGAGTCAGAACACCACGCTTTGCCGTCTAACCAGCAAGAACATGAGAGTTTGTGCTCCGGTGACTCTGTAGATCAGACCGGTGACGCGCCAACAAGACTTTTGTTTTTAGAAGATATTTCCTGCGATCAAAATGAAAGCAACCATGAAATCCCAACCCCAACAGCCTCATACAAATCAGATGGAGATGACCATGACATTCCTGATGAAAACTGTGACCTTCACAAAGATGAGTTTTTGAGTAGCCTTGCCACAAATGTTCCTCAGTATATAAGGGAGTCTAAACATACGCAGAGCACTCAGGAAGAAGAAGAGCCTTCGGTTAATACTAATTTCTATGAAGCTTCAAAAAATGGCTGCCAAGAAGGCTCATGTAATGAAACGCTGGCCATTTCAAATTGCGTAGCTGATGTACCCACAACCCAGGAGACGCCATCTGATGCAATGGTACTTGGTGATGTAGCAGATCCTCTGTTTCTTGGAAAATGTGTTGTTCCTGATGAGGATTCAGACTTACCTTCCGACTTACAGGACTCGCTCGCAAATGCGCCCCTAGAAACGGAGACTTCTACACTTGATGTGGGTTCCTCTGCAGTGGACCCCATTCACGGTAGCCGTGATGACCACTCACAGTTGGTAGATATGGAAAGAAAGCATCCTGATGGCCGTATAAGACCTATAGAAACGTCCGACACCTGCGGGTTACCAGAGGATGCACACTTTAAAGAGCTACGTGATTTAGAGGTGTTGGTTTGCGTTGACATGAAACTATTAAACAATCAGGTTTTAAATTCTGAAATAGTTCCAGACGTATCTTTGCAGCACCGTGTTGAACCTTTGGAATCTCCTCCTGATCTCTACGTGGAGCAAATAAATGAGGAAGATGCCACCCGCAGTGACCACTTGCAGACTCGGAGTCCCTTACACGGCACATCCGCTGTAAAAGCAAACAACGCTCTTCATGAAATCGAGTATTTCAAAATCTCTTCACCCTTTAGGAGTAGTTCGGACAGGGACCGCGAAGAATCGTCCGAAGTGAACCATGAGAACCATCTGTCCAGTTCTATCGTCGAGGCAGTCCGTACTGAGATCCAAGATTCTTATTCTCCGGAACACACGAGCGTTGGTGGCCAAGAAGATACGTTCTCACCTAGTTTACGACATCATGATAAAGAAATAAGTATTAAAAATGATGATATCGCTCAAATGCTGACAGAGATAACCGGCGGTGTGTTCAATCACGCCGAGTGCGGGAGGATAAACCAAGACTTGAAAAACTCTAAGCTTTGTAAGGAACTTGCATGGTGCACAAGTGGATCAAACTATGACCAAGACCAAGTGGATCGGTACGCAGCTACACCTTCCTATGAAATTCACCGGATGTCTGATTGCTTCAACCCCGTTGTAGATTCCGAGCAGGTCGGTGAGAAGTGTGTGTTAGAGCTGATGCAAGATGTTCTAGAAGAGTCCGACAAAATGGCAGGAATACGCTCTGAAGATTGGGAAAGCAGTCCGTCCTCGGCTTGTGTTCTGTCAGAGGAACACTTTGTTACTCATCCCGACTACAGTGTTGGTTATTTATGGCATGACGCGATATCGGAAGATTTAAACGGCGGCAGCCAGTACCACTCCAACCCCGAAAACCTTCATGTGATGGACGTCGGCGCCGGGCAATATGCTTTTCACATGCTGGTTCCAGAAAATGGCAGCATATGGGGATGGCCCGAAATGTGCGGCGACTCCGTAAGTTTCTTGACAAAATATATATGTATATATAAAAAAAATTTTTTACGCTTTTTAACGTCTTGTGCGTTTTTTCATAAAAAAAAAGTTTAAACATTTTTGTGCTTTTTCCCTTCCTTTGTTTTGCCTTCCGTAACCAGTGCCAAGGAACTTAAAACGGGGATAACCTGCCTATCAATGTGGAGCGAGGGCGTGAGATTTTCGTCTTCGCCGCTCCGTCTTGTGTAGTTTAAAACTGTTTCGTGTAAATGCCTGTTTGCTGATTTGATGGGTTTTTCTATTTTTTTTTTCTTCCTGTTTTGGCAAACTCCGAGCCCAAATGACTAATCTGCACTGAGCTTGCGTGCGGCTGCTTGGTGCGCTTGCCAGGCTGTCCTCGCACTTTTTCCGACTCATCAGGGACAGAAATTCAATATCCTTCTTTTTATTTATTTTTTTATTTATTTTAAAGGGGTAGATTTCTCTCTGTGGGCTTCCACATGGGAGGGGGGTCTTTTTTCCAGAGCAGAGTTCTGCTGCTGAAAGAATCCTGAAACTACGGCAACAATTTTAGTCCTTGATCATTTAATTATGTAAAACGTTTAATCATCTCTTACATGCCGCGGCCCCAATTAACTTCAGTGCGTCGTCTCATCTGATTATTGAACGGCTTGCGCTAGCTGCTCGATTACAAGACGTCTGAAGAGCTCTGCCTTAGAAATCTTCCCGGAAAATATCCGTCGTGAGATGTTAATGTAAAGGCTGAGTCTCAGGCATAACTATAATTACTTATAGTTTTCTTAGCGTGTATGTGACTATACGTTACTATAAAGCTCTTATCTTTAACTTCCACGAGACACCAGTAGTAGATATTATTTATTAAACGGATGCTATGGTGGACCGGTATGTACCGACGAGCGTTGGCTGCTTGATATAGATTTAGTTGCGTGTCGTATGGCACCTTCCCCTAAACGAGGAGGTTGTGGGGGGCTTGGAATAGACGACAAGCTTGCGGTGCAGATGTAGTAAATCACGTACAGCCTAAATAGGTATTCTGAAAGATTTTCCGAAGCCCGCTCGCATGCCGGATCACGCACCGTGCGACGAAGCAGAAGGGAACGAGAATTAACGGGCCTTTAAGAAAATGCGTTGGAGGATTAATTTGCGATTTTGCCATTAGTGGGCTCGGGGTTCTGTACGACCGTTGCTTAACTGATGTCTATAATTAGCTCTCGTTCTTGTTTTTTTGTTTTTTTATTTCATGTGCAACAACGTGTTAAAATATATTAATCAAATGAAACACTTGGAGGATGGCTTTTTGTATTTTATTTTTTATGTCATTTCTGCCCCCCCCCCCCTTTCCTTTAGGAATCAACCAAGGTTTCCGAGTTGAACCCCAATGCTAAAGTATGGGGGAATCACATGTTGCACGTGGAAGCGAGCGCTGCTGCTGACGGGACGGTGGGCCAGTCTTGGGAGGAACTGCCTGACGAGCCCCCCGATTCTGCAAAAGAAGGTATGAGATCCATTGTACATTTATTTATAAAGTGCCGGCAGATCCCCTACACATTTTCACATTTGCTGAAGTGAAGGCGGCAGCATTTTTTTTTTTTTTTTTTTTTTTCTTAATTTGAAAATAAAATTTGTATTGCTTTTTGGCGTGGGAATTATTTACAGGAGGTAGGGTCTTGCCCGCCCTGTTGGATATGTGTCCCCAGGTAACCTGCCCTTTGTTTCCTGGGCTTTTTTAATCATAAGGTTTGGCCACATGGTGGACTACTTCTTTTAGTGCAGAAATGGTCATCTTAAGGATTTATTTCAGCGCAGTGCTGGCCAGCTGTTCGCATGCCGTATTTTCCAAACCATTTTCAAATGAGATGGAGTCCAATCTCTGACTATGCACAAGCTCCTTACGTACCCCGCGTGGAACACAGAATTGGGCAGATCAGAACCATCCGATTTGCCATATGCCTTCTCCATGCGTGTTTAATCTTCCATCCCTGTGTTCCCCTCTACCACTTCTGTTGGATGGCTATTCCACTCCCCTACCACCCTTGGTAATGTTCCGTTGAAGCTCTGCTTTTCGTTGACTGATCAATGCCTTTTGATATTTCAGGATTGGATGCCATCGGAGAGGGTGGCAAAAAAGGCCAGAATGCAGTATTAACAGCCTTGCCAGATCCATCTCAATCCATACCTCTGTCAGACCAAACCGACATGAACACTATATCTCTGGGAAACCCTGAATATGAATCTATGCATGAAACCCCCCATTCAGGTACCTCTTCAGGCTGTAAGATTCAGTAAAAGATAATAATCTGTTAGAGAAAACCATTGTGTGACTTTATACGTGAGAACTCCTTGGAACTGCAGCCATTCATTAAATCGGTGATTGTAACAGGAGGTTCAGTCTATATGGACCAATCTTTGATTACCCTAACCTAACCCTCTTACCGTCACCTTGAATTATTTATTTTCTTTACATTTTTTTCCTCTCTCGATGAAGATTCAGGCGCAAACAATTCATCGCAGCCGAATAGTCAAGAAGATCTTCGGGACTTGCTTAAAAAAACACTGGAATTCTGCTTATCTCGGTAGGTAGTTCTAGTCTTTTGGGGGTTCAGATTCTTTCTCTTGTTTGTAACAGGCCTCAAATTGTGCCAACATGGAAGTTTACTGGAAAAACATACCAGTTCGGAAAGTTTGCTAGTTTTATCCCATGGAAATTTTTCAGCGCTAATAAGAGTGTACTACATGAACGGAGCCCCCAAGGATGGTTTATTCTTTAAAATATTATATATTTTTTAAAAGTTTTCCTTTTCTGTGCCTACAGAGATGTCCTCGCCTTGCAGGTTTTTTATAATTATTCAACTAGGGTGATTCCCACCATTTTGCTATCCCCCTGCTCTTACTGCGTTAACAGGAATAAATCAGATACCATTAAAACTAAAACCAGGTTTGCAGAAACGGGCTTTATTGCCTTTTCTTGATGTTAACAAAAAAGAAAACCTATGCTTTTTTTTATTTTTAATGAAGTAGACTATTCATGTAGGACGGCACTATGGCAGAAAAAATTGTTCGGAACAGGATTATGCCTGGTTATTGGCATTTTATTCGTTAAAGAGACAGTTTTCTGGCAGCCCCACTAAAGAGGAAAGTTAAAGTACTCTGTGCACCGACTTCTTTTCCTTAAAGACCCCCCCAGTCTTGCCGTGTTACAATATGATTATATATTGGAATTGTAGCCGTAATACTTTTCCCTCCTTCCTTGCAGAGAGAATCTGGCCAGCGACATGTACCTTATCTCACAAATGGACAGCGATCAGTATGTGCCAATTATGACTGTAGCAAACCTGGATCATGTAAAGAAACTCAGCACAGATATGGACTTAATAGTTGAAGTATTGCGATGTGAGTAAGAATCTGTAGCGGGGGGGGGGGATGCTTCGGATGAGAATGGAGAAATCTCTTTTCTGATTTAATGCACTTCTGAAATGTGTAGCCAATTGTGGGGGGGTCTAATGGGCAAATTCTGCAGAATACCCCTCATGTATTTGCAAGAGGTCACTAAGCTGTCATAAGCCTTAAACTATATATATATATATATATATATATATATATATATATATATATATATATATATATATATATATATATATATATATATTAGTGTCTCTTTAGAACTATGTATAAAGTATTTGTTAATCGTTGCTCTACTAATGGTTTTATATTGCTTGTTACAGCGTTGCCTTTGGTCCAAGTTGATGAGAAAGGAGAGAAGGTGAGACCGAACCAGAATCGGTGCATTGTGATTTTACGGGAAGTTCCAGAGTCTACACCTATCGAGGTAAAAAAAATTATATTGGCAAGAATTCCTTTTCTAGTTAAGAAACAAACTAGTAACGACACAAATACAGATTAACATATTTCCTTCATGAAGTCTGAAGCCTCCCTCCTGCTTTTCAAGTAGAACAAGAACAATTAAAAGGACAGAAAAGTTATCGTCTACTTGTTTGAGGGATTGAAATAATATTAAGATCAGAGCGGTTACGTTCAGTCCTATGACTGCTACCCATAGCAATAAGTTTCCACTAAAAGTTCCACTTTATTGTCTTTTTTTTAAATTATAAATATTTAAAAATATTCTAAGTTTGTAACCTTGGCATGTGCGCTTTATTTTTTAGGAGGTGGAAGCCCTTTTCAAGGGAGAGAATTTGCCGAAGTTTATTAATTGTGAATTTGCCTACAATGACAACTGGTTTATTACGTTTGAATCAGAAGCAGACGCACAACAGGTAACTCGCTTATTAACAAATGTTACGCTTGGCGTATTTCATGTCCTTAACAGATTAAAGAATAGCTAAATGGTGTTAACCCCCTCCAGACAACAAGCGAAGACACTCCAGGCAAATCTCAATGCATGCGACTTGGCGTTCAGAGTTTTGCCATGTTGGGTCGCCTTCTTTAAGACGTATATAGATGTATCGTATTGGCGATGTTATAAGTGATGTAGAAACTCTGTCTGGCTTCACCATATGATAAAAAAAAAAAAAAAGTAGATGTGTGAAAAATATAAGATGCGTGGTAATCACAGCGAATGACAATACAACAAAAGCAATGTGATGGTGCTTGCATAAGAAGTCCTGTGTATGTATAATCACGCTATATAATATTATCAGCACATATCAAAGCAAGACAAAGTGTGCATTCGATGTGTGTTTGAACTGCCCATGCATCCCTATCGCCAGAAATTCCTACAGGGCATAAAAAAAATCAAAATGATGAAACAAATAATAACAGAATAATTGATTATTCCAATGGGGAACGTTACCTTCCACTCCAGGAAACAAAAATTGTTGCCGTAAAGATGCCTGTAGTAAATGTGAAATCGTTTTTTTTTGTTTCATTTGGGGGGGTGGGGGTGGTTCCCAAGCTGGAAGGTTTTGAATATTTAAAAAGTGATCGTTTAAATTCTCACCCGTGTTAGAATAATTGCCAAATGTTTTCTAAGTATAGGTACCGTTTCCAGCAGTATTTGCTTACCCTGTCCCGGCCACAAGCGCCGTTTCAGAATAAGCTTCGTGTAAAGGGATATTTGTGCGTTCCTATAGGTTTAAACTGAATTTAAATTTTTGTTCGATTTCCACAAACCCTTTGACGTCGAAATTGTTTGCTTATTTGCGTCATTTTGGAATGCCGTAACCAATCGATGACCGTTCTGCTTTGTAACTTCAGGCTTACAAGTACCTCCGAGAAGAAGTAAAAACATTTCAAGGGAAGCCTATAAAAGTAAGATGCCAACGTTTATTCCTTGGCCTGTTTTCTCGACGCCGTGAGCGGTATTTAACGTGTTGTCTCTCGCAGGCTCGGATAAAGGCAAAGGCTATCGCCATCAATACGTTTTTGCCAAAGAATGGTTATAGACCTGTGGATATGAACCTGTATACCCAGCAACGCTACACGACGTCGTTCTACATCCCTCCCGTGTACAGCCCGCAGCAGCAGTTTCCACTCTACAGTTTAATCACGCCACAGACCTGGTCTACCGCACACAGCTACCTGGACCCGTCATTGGTATGACTTTAATATGTTTAACCCTTCAGCGCTCAGTGGCAGGTGCAATTCATGCCTCTACAACTTTCACAAATGGCCTCGATGACTACAGTTTTTGGTGTTTTTTGTACTTTCATAATTCTTGCATGGACTCTGATACCAATGTGCAGTAGTTTTACTATCTTGTGAGGCAAGTACGGACTTTTTTTTTTGTTGCTTGGTTTTTGGATTTTTTAACCCCCCCCCCCCCCCTCCCCATTATTACATAGAATCCAAAATGTCGATTATCCCTTCTGGAATGTACGGTAGACCAAATCAAATATGATGTAAAGTGGATCCAACGCTTTCCCAAACCTTACGTTTTACAGTTCAGTGCACTTAATAAACGTATAATGTGGTTTGTAGATTCTAATGAGAGATGCTTAAAAAAAGGTAGCTTCCCTTTCTTGGGATCTGCGTTGTAAATGGGGAGGAATAATCTCTGTAATAAATTGCTGGTTTTGGCTTTGTTCAAGCTGCTTTTGTAAAGGTCGAGAATGGGGAAGGGAGAGAACTTCACTGCTGGAAATTGATTAGATAGTAATGTATTTTGCTGTCGGGTGCATCGTATCTTACCATCCACCAGGTGAACGTTAAATATTTAAAGAATCCTGTTTTTTTTTTTTTTTTTTTTTTTTTTTTTTAGCCACTATTTCTATTGGTTATTGGCTGCATTTATATTCACCTGTTTGTTGCTTCTGACTGTAGGTGACACCGTTCCCCAATACTGGATTCATAAATGGGTTTTCATCTCCTACGTTCAAGCCAACAGCATCACCTTTAACGTCACTCCGACCGTACACACCTAGGAATAGGTAAGCGTAGCCGGGGACAGTGACATTACCCCTGCTTTATTTTTATTATAATTTCTACCCTCGTTGTAAAGGCCCGTTCATAATTTAACCTTACGCTTTCCCGGCCGTGAAAAAATGAACCGCCCAAAGAAAGCAGCCGCATCCTGGAGATTGCATCATATAACATAAAGAGAATTTTAGGTAATCACTACTACCTAAATTCTGTATGAACCCCCCTTTTCACGCTTATAACAAGTAAAACTAACAAAATGTTCTTGGCTTCCACATATAAAATGTATCCAAAGCGGCTTTATTGATGTATATGTACATTTGACATTTTGTCCTTATTTTGCACCATATCTCTCATTCTTGATGGTATTTGTAGTGAAACGGTTACATTTTTATTGCTTATCTGAATACTTGTTATATCCACAGGAATCCTGGCAAGTCGCATCTGAGGCATACAGTGCCAAGTACAGATAGAGGGCCAGCGTTGCTTGATGGGCCAACTATCTTCAACTTTACTACTACTGACAGACTAATAAACGGTGTGCGGGGGCCACCAACGCGGCAGCCCGGGCAAACCAGGACACGAATGCAGAACACGTCGCCTTTTGTAAAAAGAGATGTTGGCACTGGCCGAGTAGAACCCACAAATATTGAAACTTCGCCTGGTCTCGGCAGAGGGCGGTGAGCATCTTTATGTTCAACTAATCCCCCCCCCCCCCATAGACGTTAAAGTATAAGAAAATCCTTATGATTCTTTTTTTTTTTTTTTTTTTTATTTTATTACTAGTATCGGAATAAAAATGGCTTAATTTTTTTATTCTATATATATGTTTTGTTGGGAATACCCAATGCTTTGAGAGGTTGGCTCTTAAGGCCTTGTGATACTTTTTAACCAGTGTTGTCATACTGGCAGCCCGCAGCATGGCCGCGTCCCTACAATGAGCTTTTTTTTTTCTTAAAAGCGCTCTGCTGTTCTGTGGCCGTTGATGATTGACATGCATTCTTTTTCTTCCCAGGAAAAATTCTTACGGTTACAGAAAAAAAAGAGAAGATAAGTTCTCGGTGAGTTGGTGAAAACCTGAATGCTATATAATTTCTCAACATTTTATTTGTTTTGGTTAAAGAGTGTAACCCATTACAGATAGACATGACAGAGCGGCCATACGAGACATTACTGAGAGTAGATGTTTACGTTCTAAAAGCTCTTGCTGATTATTATATATATATATATATATATATATATATATATTATTATTTTTTGCCTAGTTATAAGAACACTGTGATGAGCAAAAAAATACACTTTAAAAGAAATGTTTAGCCTGCTGAATGGTTTTTATTTTTTTGTGTGTTTCAGAGAGGACAGACGCAGTCCCCTCCTCCTATAAAGCCTCCATCTCCTAGCTTTGAACTGGGATTGTCCAGTTTCCCTCCGTTACCTGGTGCTGCTGGTAATTTAAAGCCGGAGGACTTCTTTGAAACCAGGCTAGCAAGCATGGTAATAAGCACATCGAAAGACAAGGTGGGTTTATCGGTTACTGCAGTGATTTACACTGAATTATCTAGAGCTAGTTTGAGAGAGAATAATCTGCACGTTCGTTTTATACACAGTTATATATACAACTTAGCTGGACGTGCGCAAGCAAAGTAAAACCGTTTGTCTTTTAGTTACATTTTTTTTCTTGGTCTGGTTTCGATTTCCTTTTTTTTTTTTATCCCCCCCCCCCCCCGACGTAAGATTTTCTGTATTGTTTTTCTTAGTTCATGTGCTTGGAGGTTTCAGTTTTTTCTCCTGTGTATTTTTGTTCATCTGACTGAGTCGCCTGAGGGGCAATCCTTAGATAGCGACCCTAAAAGGCTTCAGCTGGGACTAGACATCTCGCCTATTTATACAATTGATGTATCTCAAACCCCTGTAGTGCTTTTCTGGATTTTTTTCTACGTTTTTGCGGGTGGCTATGCCGTCAGGCGTCAAGCTCCTTCACGATATCATTCAATCCGTCTTCAGCTCCCTTGTGTTTTTACAGAGCTCCTGGGGGTGATGGTAGCTTTTTTGAGGAAACGAGGGATCTGAATTGTTCTCTATTTAGACAAATTATGCATTTGCGAAGGTGTTTTTCTGGAACATGTTTGCCGAATCCTCCTCCTGCAGATACTGGATTGGATCATTATTTGGGAGAAATAGTCTTTGACCCTAGGTTTTTTTGTTTTGTTTTTGGTTTGCTTGTAGATACCACCGTTTCCAAATCTTTGTTCCAGGAAACAAGAAACGTAAAACTAGGAATCTGTTTCACCTGTTTTGCAAGTTTTTTTGTCTCCTTTTTTCAGTCCTTCGGTCAGTTTGGAACCACTCTCCTCCGTTCAACCACCGCTTCCCATTGGTCCGTCTCTCGGCTGGTGGATTCATCCCAGACCTCTGAATTAGGTCCTCTCCTGGACTACTCCTATTTGAATAACTGTCCCCATGGGCCCAGGTCTGTTTGGCTGAAGAGTCCATATAGGACATATTTCTGTACAGGGAATTCAGGCCTAAAAGAAGAAACTATGGTCAGGCAACCCCTTTGAACTTCTGACACTTTGGAGGAGTCTGTCTTTGGGAACATCTGCCACATAAAATGACTGTTGGCTTCCAGCCGTCATCAACAAGGATGAATGAGATCATCACAGGGAAGATATGTGCAAGAGTTGCATCTGCAGCTATTTTGTATTCCTTTCCCCAGTTGGGAGTCCATAAACCTTGGAGTTTCCTCTGGCTTATGTTTTTCCACCTCTGCCGTTCCTACCCATAGTTGTGCAGATTATCCGACTGGGTGGTGCGTCCGTAATTGTGATGACTCCAGCTTGGCCTCGGACGGCTTGGTTCTCAGATGTGCTGAGCGTGTAAGTCCAACCCTGCCTTCCACTCCTGGTATGTCTGAGCCTTCTAATTCAAGGCCCATTATAACCCCCTAAATCTGTGAAATCTAAAGCTGACAGCTTGCTGATTTCTGGGGTGCGAAGTTCTCTCCCCTGTAGCGGTGAAGACGTAGTTGATGTGCGGGTGGATTCGGAGAGTCTTTTCTAGCTGCTGCCAGGAAAGCCCTATTTCTCTATCTCTTGCTTCTCCTCCTGAGGGTCTTCATTCTCTTCAACATGACTTTGACCAAGAGGAAGGTGATGGACGTTTCATTTTTGTCCTACTAAAACAGCTGGAGTGCCTCCATAGGAGCTGTTCCTAGTGCTTCATCAGTTGATGCCTTATCTTTTCAAGCCTCTCCCGGGAGTGTCCTTATGTTTTCTCAATCTCAAGAACCTTTCCGGTTATCCTTTACCACAATAAGAAGAATCTGAGAATTACGAGCGTTGCCTTTTGCTCAAGCCTTTTCTGCACTTCCATTCATAAAATCCCTTCCGGAGTTCATTCCTAAAATGTGTTTGGGCTTTCATAAGAAGCGAGATACTTAACCGGCTCCTTCCACCAAGAATGAAGAACTCTTATACACCCTGCATATGAAGAAGTGTCCGCAGATATATCTATTCGGGACAGAATCCTGAAGATAATCTAACTGGTTGGTCCTATCCTATGCTGAGGATGCTACTCTTGGGTAGAAGGGCCTTGTATAGCATGTCCTCTCATCTTTGATATATCTTTTTAGTGCTGAGTAAGATGCCTAAGAAAATTGAAATTTTTTTTTTCCTGGTGCATCCTTAGGCAGCACTATTTTCACACCCAGTAAAGCCCCCCCACACACACTAAGTCCCAGGTAAGAATTCATGTTTTCCACCCTCTTCTGTTGCAGGTATTGTATGCTGAGTGGTGCTTTTCTTGTATCTCTTAAAGACAGAACTGACAAAATAGATGAAAATGCTTGTTATTGCCCCGTAAATGGTTACATTATTTTGTGGCTGCTTCTTCCCTTGCAGTTCACTCGCGAGGCTTTCTGTTCTTTAATGTTTTTCCGTTGTCTGGTTTATTTCAGAATGTTAACGTGGATGCGAGTACAAACACCGTCCCATCTGGAATCCCACAGGAGCCATTATTGCCTGTCCCTGCTGCCCTGCCAGTAACGTTCCTGAATCACCCCTCACCGTCGCGCTCCCCCGAGTAAGATCTGTTCTTCTGGTTTCTTGTCCCCAGCCTAGAGGGTTCAAGGGATAGATTGTACCGTTGTTACCATTGTTTTACTTCTTTTATACGTGTAACAATACGCTGGTGTAATAGGGTATGGATCTAAACCTTCCTTAGAGCCGTTTTTTTTTTTTTTTGCGAGCAGATGTACATAATGACAATATTTTAAAGGTAATGTATTTGATTCTCTTCTTTCCTCTGCAGCGAGTCCAACATTGTGGATTTTCAGCAAAGGGAGTCTCCGACTATAGAACGGATCTCCGCTACCCTGAGCACCGCTAGCAAATCCGTACAGGTTAACGGAGCCGCTACAGTGAGTATCCGTAACAGCGTCAATGTTTACTGCTCTTCCTTAAACGAAAGCATTGTCTTTTCTGTAATACACGTCTTTTCTGACTCCCAGGAATTACGAAAACCCAGTTATGCCGAAATCTGCCAGAGAAGTAAGGAGGGCCTGGCTTTGCAGCCTTCAAAAGAACCGAAGCAAAGCTTGAATTCGTGCGGCAAAGAAGAAAGGAAACACGCGGACGCTCCGGAGAAATCCAGAGAGAATGCGCCGGCAAAGTCCAACCCCGGGCGACCCAAAGACCAGAGGAGACAGTCCGGCCGCAGGTCTCCCCCTCCTCCTCTGGCCATTGGAAAACGTGTGAATAAAGAACCCGGCAGCCCCCTGAAATCCCCTCAGTAAGCAAACGGCCAAAAACGAGACCCACGTATCGCACATTAACCACCATTCCCCACTCGCGCTCAATGAATGAGGTGCTGGATAATGCCAGGTAGACTTGGCCATCAAACATTGTCCCCAGTTTTGTTAACTTCCCTACAAATATTGCCTTGTCGACCTGAATTGTTTCAGGTTAGTAAGTCATTCATGCCAATTTTTTCTCCCCAGATTTCATTTCGGTTGTGAAAGCGTCACAATGCCGTTTCTTTGCTTTTACTCAACTAAACCATTCTTCATATCAAACCAGCTTTTTGTTACTTAGTTTCTGCTAGAACTTAAGTTGAATTAGTATGACTCCTGATGTGTACTAAATATTACCAGAAGGATACTGGCTGTTATATAAATATATGTAGTTTTTCTTTTTTGTTTTTTTTTATTATTTTGCTGGTTTCAGATATTCTTTGCTACCAGCACGTATCCAGATCCACATTTGATTAACGCAAATTGACGCAAACCCATAATTTGAAAGCACATCGTTCTTAAAATTTAAGAGTTCACACCCGGCTATCTAGGATTTCCTTTCATGTTTCTCCAACCTTAGAGGTTTTTTCGAGAGGCGACAAGGCCTTCCGTGCATTGCCTGCACCCGGGCATCTCCCAGCGGGACTTAACCCTTTCAGTTCTTCAATCCATGTGATTATAGATTTTTGTTTTCTTTTTCTTTCTTCTTTTCTTTAATAATTGGAGATGTCTACGCCATACCCACCCGAGGGCTAGATTAATTGCGAGTTATATACAAAATACACTTTTTTTTTTTTCTGAAGGACAAGGATGCACTAAATTTAGCATGTTCCTAATAAATGAGTCTAAATTATTTAAATTTTTGAAATATGTAAAGATAAAAAGAAGTATTCAGAACTGCGGGACTTTCCGTTTGTAGAGTACGGTTGATTCCACAAAATGTTGACATTATCCTTTTAACTGCCAGAGGCACTTGCACAACGTGTTGCTACCCCGGTAGGCAGTAGAAGCGTCGAACGGCTGTTCTTGTTTTTGTTTTGTTTTTTTAATTATGATTTTTGACTTTTTTTTTTTTTTTTAATTTTCATCCAATATTTAAAGACTTGAATTTTATTTAAACTTGAAAATGACTTTGCCTTAACTTTTGTATAAGACAGCTTAGAGTTAATTAAGTCTGACCCCCCTTACGGGTTAGCACGAGTGAAATATAAAATGACTTGGTTTCAGTGTGTATCTGTGTTATGACTGACCCGAGTAATAACGCTGTTGTACAGAAACTAGCAACAGTTTTTTGTAATATACCTTTAAGATTGCAAACATTTGATTTTTTTCCTTTTTTTTTTTTTTTTTTTCTCCCCTTTTTTTTCTTTTCTTTAAAGATTGTTGAATTGTAAATGCAAATAGTCAATACTGTATTAAATATGTGCACTTGGAATTGTGTGCTTTGCTTGTACAGTTGTAAATAATCAGAACATATAAAAAAAAAAAAAAAGGTACCCTACGGTAAAAAATGCTAAAAAATTATTGTTGATATATTATAAGTGTTGCTGTTTAAGCTGGATGTAGATAAACTAAATGTTGTGGTTTGCATATTACTTTAATTTTTTGTTGTTTTAATTATAGCGTGTTGAACTGACTTTGCCTGCTCACTGCGAAAGGGAGGATTAGTCTTATTTGGAAATAAAAATTCTCATTTATTTCATCATAGTCATCTTTCTGTGTTTATGTATAATATATATGTTTATATATATTATATATATATATATAACACCCAATTAACCAGCACACATTTAGAGGATGCTGGATCCCTATTCTAGCTTGGAAAATTCACCTGTTTCCTCGTATAGATTTGGTTTTAAATTACGCCAAACAACATTTTTGAACTTTTTTTTTTTTTTTTTTCCTCCATTTTTTTTTTCTGCCTGTGAATTTCGCAACCTATTGGGTGCTGCCATGAGGTTTCTTTTTCTCATAATGTATGCCATTTAGTTGATCAGGGCACGTTTAAATGCCATTCTCCTGTCTCTTCTGTTTTTAAAGATTTTCCTGTTCTTGTACTTGGCTAGTGTGTCCGAAATTGTAATTTTTAGATGACTTCAGGTTACAGGTGATGTGAATACATTTCACTGCAATCGATTTGAATATATGGTCTATGTTTAAGTTGTTGGCACAGAAAAATCAGATGACTATTGATGCTTGTTTAACTCTTTGAGCGTCGGAGCTATGCAGCCAAAAACATTTGTACACCCCGCTAAAGCCTGCCGATTTGTGGTGAAAAGGCTATGAGTTCGATACGCACACGGCTTTTCTGTAACTACAATAGCGCAGTATTATGATAAACAGAATAGATTTGGGCTTGCAGCTCTGAAATATCATTTTTATTTTGTGCAGTAACCTAGGACTTTCTTTCTCAATCTACGTGAACGTCAGAGCAGTTTATCCCAACACGGACTCAACTGGAGAAACCAACCTATTCTGTCCAGGGAACAGACAGTAAGTCACGGCGTTTAGCCATGTGGCGCTCCCTGCTCCGGCGCTCCTAGGGTTAAACATGGAGGGTTGGCTGGTCTTGCGTGCGACTGGCAGCAGCTGAACGCAACGCTGTCTATCTGTTCTCGTGTCCTAATAAGCAAAGCTTATGTACGTGTACTGAACCCTTTACACCAACAGCTTCGGGCAGATAGAAACTCCAAGATGCTGCACTGCTGTCATGACACGAGACAGATGCGATTCTCAAACAACCTGAGTTTATTTTTTTGTATTTTTTATTCTGTTCTGTTTCCTTCATTAAGACTGGAATCAAGCGTATGTGTAAACTTTGATAATTTAATTTTGTTTCTTTTTTTGTGACATACAATGTAAAAAAAAAAAATCTAATTTGGAAAAAAAAAATGTAGGTTATGGAAAAATAAAGATTTAGGCACTGTTACAATTATTTTTATTTCTAATTTTTTTTCTCAATAAAGCCTGTGTTTGTTCTTTTTGTATTCTCATCATGAGTGCTATTTTGTATATGCACACACACTTACACATCCATGCTATCACACACACTCATTCACAAACATTCATATGCTCATTCATTCCCTTAATCCCAAATACTCGCTTATTGTCTCCCACTCCCTAACCTGAACTGCAGATCTCACTCGCAGACTTCTGCAAGGGCCTGGCTCTGTGGGATCTACCTACCATTTGGAAGGAAAATGTCTCTATTATAGTTATCTCTAAGTAGCGTATAACATACCTTTTCCCCACAACAACCATTTTCCTGTAATAACCAAATATTGCAAAAGTCGCTACATTCATTACTCCTTAATCCTGTAGCAGCAGCAGTTGGGTTTTACGTCTTTAGAATTGGATCGAACAATAAAGCCATCTCCCTATAACACAGAATAACTTGAGCTAATGTAGCATTATTAAGAGGGTAATCGCTGCCACGTTGCTTAAGAGAAAATACATTTACAGGGAGTAACACATTTTTCTTTGCATTACGTTCGTGTGGCAGCAGCGATGTAAAGAGCGTATTGAGGGTTAAAAGGCTCACAACAGCTGGTTTGGGCATCTGTTGCGCAGTGGAACAGGCTTGGATTGTCCCAGACTTTGTCATGACTCTGATCTGGTACCTTTTGTCCCCCAAAAACATAAATAGTTGGTTAGGCCTTACAATCTGTCAGTGGATTATATCTGGGGACAAGCACACATGTGCACTCAAAAGGTTGGGGTCACTGAGCTGTTTTCATGGAAAGCAAGGAAGCTTCTTATTGTAACATAGTGGCAAAAAGGTGTTTAACACCCACCCACCTGCGTTAAGCCAAAGTATGTTCTTTTTACAAGCTTTAGAATCCAGAAATATTCCCGAATATGAACCCTTGTTCCCTTTCTATATGTTTATATCTACTACTGTGGTCTGATGCTGCCATAATAAAATCAGATTCTCTTAGCAGCTGAACTTGCAATATCCCGATCGGCCACTAGATGGCTGCACAGGAATGCTTTTCACAACACAGACATGATTTAAAACAAATGATGGAATGGGGTATTGTATGAGTTGGTGTTACCTCCTTACCTCAGATCCTATGGGGTTTATTTGCTAAAGGGAGAATTGGAAGGAGAGTTTGTAAAAGAGTTTTGTAAAACAGCCTAAAGCAGTTTATCCGGTACAGGATTTCAATCCAGCTTCATATATTTACCTTCCGCATGTCAGCTGCAAAACATTGTGCAAAGCCTTCCTGTATGACTAATTAGGGCTACAACTATCGATTATTTTCATAATCGGTTAGTTGGTCGATTATTATTTTTGATCGGATAAAAAAAAAAACTCCCTCCCTTTTTGGATCAGACCGAAGGGAGGGAGTTTATTTAATTGGCAGACTGGAGGGTGGGAAGGGGTTAATGAGAGAGAGACTGGGGACCGGATCAACCCAAAGGTTGAAGGGAGTTGCTATAAACCTTACAGTAGTCTGCAGTTGTCTCCACTCAGCCTCCTGAATGTTCAATGTAGTTGAATTACTAACCATGTTATATTTTTTCACTACCAGACACCATATATATATATACCTGTCAAAGAGTTGAGCCCGGTAGAAGCTGGAAGCCCCTGGGAACAGGTAGGTCTGGAGAGGCAGAGCACAAATAAGAAGGGAGTGGAGCAATTTACGCCAGATCCCCTTTTGTGGAATCTCAAGGTCAATGGCATATTCTGGGGACAGCCAGAGGTGAGCCTAGGGCTGCTGGCACCTGGGTTAAGGCTTTCTTTGGTCACACTTCCCTTGATAATCGCACACACAGACTAACACCATAACGCACCATACGATACACACACACCTGCTCACACTAACACCTTATGTTAGCACTCACTAACACCTTACTCTAACATGCACACACACTAACAGCGTATGGGAACACATACTAATAATAACATATGTTAACTCACCCTACACTCTTATGATCTCCATGACCTGGCCCATTGGGGGGTGGAGGGCTTGGTGTGCACCCCTGCTAAGTGAGCACCTGGGTGTCATGGACCTGCCTGGCAGTTGCCTCTCTGCCATACAAGGGGGGCAAATTGCCCTATTCAGCAATCAGGCTCCCTGGGGCGCCACTGCTCCATGGGCCTCTTAAGTAGATCAGGATATTATTTGTAGCCGTCCCAATATACACTACAGAGCGCGATGACAAGCTGGCGCAGCCTTAATAGATACTCAGAGCCATGTATTTAAAAAATGTAGCACAAACGCTCATCATAGGGGGCAACGGCCACAGAAGGAGCAGATCAGGCCCTATCCAGAGACCACCACTTCGGATCAATACACTGCTGCTGAAGGTTGTGCCGTGGACCAATCGCATTTGAGGATTTATTTGGGCAAAATCTATCTTCATTGAGCAAAACCTTATTTCCAGATTGTTCTACGGTGAAACAACAACCCCGGTGTTACTTAGTTACCCTGGAAGGACGTCTCATACTTTTAACTTTTAAATAACAAGACCTTCATTGCTTACAGTTTGTCCGTATTGATCAAACATCTGCCTTTCCTGCAATGTCTTTTAACCAATTATGCATTATTATCGTATTAACTCTGAGTGCTGTTGGTGATTGTAACACGCTGAATGACACTATACACTGGATCTTTTTTTTTTTTTTATAAATGTAATTGGCGTCTAACAAATGATTTATTGGCTTCATCTCTAGACGCAGGTTAATAGATATAGACAGAACGTAAATCTCAGAAAGCATTTTTTTTAGATGAAACAGAACGCGTATCGATTAAACGGTCCGCTTCAATCAATGGCGGTGAAGAGCGTTTCTCCTGTATCTGACTCTAAGAATACAGACCTGTGTGCTTTACACATATTGAACGTACACAATACTTATAACCATGCCTTTAATGTCACCTTTAACCTTTCGATGACCTTCCTTCAAGGTCAGTTTAACACATCTGATCCGAACCATTGTAGGATTGTTTTCATCACATCTGCCTTTCTTATGTCGTATTCTTCTTTTTCTGTAAATTATTGACTGCAAAAATACTTTCAAACACAGGACACGTTTTATTTTATATCCGGATTATGGCTTTCCAGCGTTGATGATGTTAAAGTAAAACATTAGTATATGATTAACAGATGATTTTATAATAGACTAAAAAAGTGTGAGGGTGATGGGGATTGTACTCCAACAAGCTGCTACATCTCGGCCATCTCTAATAACTTATCAATATACAGAACTAAGCCGAACTGCCGCTGCATGACTGATATTTTTCTCAGTACTGAAATCCCTGCTTGAATGCAGGTGACTTGGTGACTCTCACTCTCTCGCGTCTATGCCTACATCACATATACAGGCCACGCACACACTATATTGAATTAACTTGTGCGTTGTGAAGCATCTTTCTCCCACAATCCTTTCAATCATCTAACCTCAAGCAATTTCTTTATCATCATTTTTCATGTGTTTGTTTTCTTTCTTCTTTTCCACGGCTTTCTACCTTTCGCTGTCCTCAGGGATTTTTTCTCACCCACTTCATCAATCAATGATGAAATCCCAAAAGTTCTTATCTCTTCCAATCACTTTGTTTTCTATATTTTCCTATTTTTTAAACATTGCAACTTAGAGTAGCTTATTAAAAAAAAACCAGATGCCCGGAATTCACATGACAATCCCAATGCTTTGACTCTTTTGTCAGTTTTTATTGTACTGCACTGCTGAATGTGATGGCGCTATACTATATATGCCCAAAAGTACGTGGACACCCCTCTTAATTATTGAGTTTAGGTGCTTCCGTCACACCCAGTACCACGGGGGCAATCCTTTCCCCCACTCCTCCAATAGGGAGAGAGGGCGTGCACGGAGGCGCCGCCTTTTTGCGGAAACACTGTTTGGGGGTCTGGCTAACAGAGCCAATACCGGGAAGAAGCGGACAAAAAAAAGAAGACTAAGAAGAGTTTAGAAGAATAGAGTAAAGAGCAGAAGCAGAGCTGCAGAAATGGAGACAGAGAAACAAAAGCGGGTGGCGGAGAAGGTGGGGATACATTGTGAGAGAGAGTGAATGAGGGTGAGTGAATGAAAATTGTTTTGAAATGAAAAAAGTCAGCCGAATGTCATCTGAACTGAAAGAGCAGGAAACAAAATTTGTAGTTCGAAAATGAATGGCCCAACGAAACCAAAAAATGGTCCGAATCATTTTCAGTCCATCTGCACGTCTAATGTTCAGGGTTTTGGAATGAGATGTCCAACAAGCTCATAGAGGTGTGAGGGTCAGGTGTCCACATACTTGTGGTTGTAAAATGAATAAAAATGAATTAAGAAACTTCTTTTTATAAATTCCCTTTGAATCAATAGTAGCCGATAGGTTTCACAATGCTGCACCTGCATGTCTTTCACTTTACCTGCGCGGCAGGTAAGATATGACTCCTGAAGGTATGCATGACTCTAACCATGAATGCGCGCAGCTTATGTGCAATCTACTTCACCTAAATAATATTGGCAGACCCAGTCATGAAGCGTGACATTTTATATTTAATATTTTATGTTTATTCACACTGCTCCTATTCTATTCTTACAACCGGAGGCAAATGAAAGAAAACTGATTTTAAAAAAACAAATCTTATTTTAGAAAATTAAAGCCTTACAAGTATGACAAGAATTTTTGCTAGAATTGTTTCCTGGAAGTCTGATGTACCACATCACCTACAATTTATAAAGTAGCAGCTTAGGGGGAGGCATCTGGAGCGAAGAGAGCGTTGATCAAATCCGGTGCGAAGAAGAAGGCAGAACATTAATTAATTGTCAGGTCCGATTATTCAACTTTAATTCTCGGCGCATTCCTGACTTCGGCTTCCTGCTGCCCTCTAAACCCGAAAGCTGTTCCAGGTGCCCTCTCCTATGGACGGGGAAGAGCTTCTACGACACGCAAACCGGCCATCTGGACAGAATAATTCAGGCCAAAATCTACTAGGAAAGCAAAGTGTTTTTACAGACAGGAATATTGTGGACGGGCGCCGGCAATAGCGACTGATCACCCAACATGGACCGTAGACCTACAACTCCCATATAAAAAAGATTCTGAATCCACAACAGAATTTATAGTTTACAATTTTTAAATAAACATTACATTAATTAACATAGCGTACCTTTGGAACATAATTCCCAGCATGCACCTGGCTTCTTAATTGTTAAAAAAAATATTAATGAAGATTTAATGCCAACCCGCAGCTTCGAATGTAATATAAAAAAAAATTACAAAAAAATTTAAAAATACAAATATATTTTTATATGAACAAAAAAACTCCAATGATAAAATATGCCTCTTCCAAATCATGTGTTAATCCCTTTAAAGCAAATGGAAGCGTATAGGTGACCTCTCTAAAGAAGACGAATGAATGAAGAACAATCAATGGCTTGTAGGAAGACGGTTAATCGTGCAGACCCCATGTCTTTATATTAGACATGATTATTTTCCAATTAATTATCCCAATTAACTAGTATTCCGGCATAGGCGGTTAATGCAGTTTCATGCCCAGCTGTTCATTATCCAGAAGCTTAACTCTGAAAGCCCAATTCCTCATCTTAGGAACTGCTTAAAATTAAACAAATTAACTACAATCCGCTGCTTGCTTTTTAATTTTTCTATTTATTTGTAATTTACTTGCCGGATTTCCTTTCAACACGGTGAAAACATGATGATTTAAGGGCATTGGTTTTTAAACAACAAATATTATCTAAAAAAAAATAAAATGTAATTAATATCCTTCTGGAGTTAGGACTCACCATGATATGTTATAAAACCCAGGAACTCTCTGGGTCAGTGTCTTCATTCTCTGGACAGGGGGGTGTTGCTGTGTCACAGACACTTCCCGCCCAGGTTCCACCCACTCAGCACCAATTAAAGCCTAACTGGGGCCAGCCCCGCCCAAACATGCAGCTAGCCCTGCCTCTCTAAGAAGCCACACCCCCAGAAGATTGGGGGCTCTGAGAAGCCTTCCCCGGAAAGTTCCCTGGATGCATTTAATGTGACTTTGTGATCTATTGATAACCGGATAATGTATTTTATTTACACAATTTAACTTATAAACATATTTTCTGCTGTTTCTATACACATTGTTGGGGCTTTTAAGGCTATAGAACCCTGCGATACCCTCATACCCAGCAAACATTCTGAGATCATAGAAAAGAGGGGCATCAGGGGAGGAAAGAGGGACTCTCCCATGGGAAACAGTTGTGGATGTAAACAGTTTAAGGAGGTCTGTACAGTCATTACAGCACAAATGCTATATTTTACACCGAAAAAACAAAAATAATGGTTGCTAAACCAGTAGGTGGTGTAATAGACCCGAAAAAGATACAATGTCTTCTGTCTTCATTTGGGCAAAATGGCTTGAAAAAAAAGAAGAAAACCAAAGTAATAATAAAAGGAAACCCATATTGTGATAATCATCAAACTCAAAAACACCAATGCGCTATTTGGAAGGAGAAGCATCAGACAAGTTATTACTCTATACCGAGAAATTGTGCGACAGACGGCAGGGAACCTTTCATTGGGCTCTATAATGATTATTAGGGCCAGGTACCCCACCTGGGGTATTACTTTATTAGAAGCCCTGTAATAGCTAAAGGGGGGGTTAAAGTAGGACACTCATTGACATTCTGCGGAATCTACCCCACTCCCAAATACAAAATGCGGCTTTACCCAAGGAGCGTCTGATGTCAGAAGATGACATCACCACCTTGTTTGATCCATATGGAGGGAACCATGGAGGGAACACCGATGGAACACTTTGGCTTCACCACGTACCTACTAAGCACACATGACTTGGTACCTACTGACTACACAAATATACCACCAACGAAAAAAAATGAGGAGTTCCTCTTTAAGTCGACAACAATATGACATTTGCCATAAGTTATCGAAGGGTTAATTGTTTCATGCAGCTGATTTCCGTAGCCCCCAGGAAATCTCATCTTCTGGCTTTTACATCGAGGACTTCAAAGTCCAGGTCCCCCAGAAAGTCGGCCCTGACCAGGCACATCGTATGCTCTGGTGCAATATGTTATAATAGCGAGTGAGTAAAGCGTAATTAACTTCTAGAAATGTGTAGTATTTCCTGGCAGCTGCCTTTGATGTACGCAGCTGCATTGGATTTTACGTTTAAGGCTTACATTTACCCCCAATTTTTTTTTTTTGGGTGACATAAAATAAATTAAACGTTGTGTAAGGACAGACACCTGGAAGCCACAATGATATTTCATTACCAGCCAGAGCTTGCGATGGAGGAGAAAGTCATTACTGGTACGGGGTACAGCCTGAATACTGATCCGCGGGAAAGAAATCAGAAAATCAGAAAAAGAAGGTTTTATGGAAAATTCATTTTACTTTTAAATCATTTTAACCCCTTAATGACAAAGCCTGTTACGGGCTCAAAATGCATTGTTATCAATGGCCCATTGTCCTTAAGGGGTTAAAGCCAAATAAATGTATTTTATGAATATTATTATTCTAAGTAAACCGCTTGTATGTAGACAAAAAAAAAATTCAGTCAATTCTGCTTGTTTCCGTAAGTGTTGCACATGGTACACACATTGTATCAGAATCAAAGGGACCCTCAGAAGGATCCTATTAAAGGGGCCATCAAATGCACTTTAATGCATATAAACCTGAGGAGTCACTTTACACCTTTACGGTGCCTCGGACATGAAACTGTTTCTTTAAACTTTTCTTTTCATCTTTCTTTTCTTCATTACTTTGTTGTGAAGAAGGGAACTCTGAGGTCATGAGAAGTTTTGAAGACCACTAGTGGTCCATATAGCGGCCCCACTTTACACAGCACTCTGTCCAGGACATAAACTCAAAAGGCTACGACGGAATAAGATCAACTGATGCATCAGGTAAACACAGCCCAGCCCGTGGCTTACAATCTGGCATACATTTTTTGCACAACTTGTGTTGTCCTAGGTGTGCTTTTATGATACAATCCCTTTAATTATTAACAAGTTTAGTAATTGCATTTTTTTTCACGATTTGTGAAAAATGGTCTTGACGTCTCATTTCGCTCCAACAAAAGGCCGAGTGCTATACAAAACAGGACAATAAAAGGGTAAAGGGTCAAAAGGGCCACGACAGATTAGTATTTAAGAAAAAAAAATAGAAGAAAAATAATTAACTTATGTCACTGGAGACAACGAGCCTAAATATCACAGCTGCTTCCAGGCTTTGCTTTGTTTATAATGGCTTTAAAGGCGATAAAGACTTATTGCCTGTAGTGATAAGGAACTAGACAATTTCTTTTTGTATATATTAGATAAGCGGTTCTCCACCTAATCAATGATTTGATTATTACCTTTAAATAGCTTTGTAGAGACTGGGGTCAATATTCAAGAGGAGCTCCGAATACGTAATTGCTTTTTTTCCCGCTCTCGGAGGCTCGGAGTGGTAATGACATATTACTGCCTTACAGGTGTTTGCTCTTAGGAAGCCTAATCTATTTCATGTCAGGCAAAAAACAAATCACAAAATGTATGTGATTTAAAGTTGACCTTAATCCGTTAGTGTGACGGCAGATTTAAGATTCAAACGCAGAGGGAGTCGTGTCTTGAAGCGGAGATAAGGAGATATTTTTTTTATGCGGTCAGCATTAAAAGGTGCACTGTGCCTTTAAGACATAACGCTCCAGGATATGACGTCATATCGTGATACGCGGTGCCTTAAAGACGCGGAGCACCTTTTAATGCCGTCCATGGAGGATGCGCTCTCTTAAAATCTAAAAACTATCTAAACCTTTAAAAGATATATTATCTAATTAGATGCAGATGTCGAAACATATGGACTCCGGTTGTCTTTTTATTCACCGTAGTTTTGGTTTTCGGAATCCCACCACCACAGGGAAGCCGAATCTAGAACATTCTTCATATTAAAAGAAATATGGGTCCAAAGGGACAACTTGTTAGCTCCAAAGAATTTCATCTTGAACCAGCGGATATTTATTCCTATTTAGCATACAAATCTGGAATAAAGTCGTACCAAAGTAACAAGGAGCATAATATTTGATCTCTTAACAAATAAAGTGGAGGTAACTACTCCGTATGCAAATACACGGGGTCAGGAATGAGAATGTACAAGTCGGCTGAATGTAGAAAATCAGGTATTCAGGGTCACACCTCATTTAGATGATCATTACCTACTAATATGGCCTGGTTAATAAATTACCATAATTACTAGGACTCTTGTAATCCGCGTTCCAGATGCACTTTCTGGTTTGAAGAAATTGCGCTATTAGCAGAATTATTGTTTTAATGGCAATATTTAATGCGGCCCCACAGACCATGCAGCCAGGCCACATGGTGCAGCGAGATGTTAACGCTACGGTGTCATTTGTTAGGGCCAGGTGTCGTTAGTGCATATTATCATATACTTTGAACGTACTTTAATATGCATTATGTACTGCGGCAATGTAAGAGGGGCTTTTTATGTAAGCCAATAGCTGGAGGGCTCTCTACCCCTGCCTGAAAGGGTTAATATTGCAATTTCAGCCCTTTCAAGGTTAATGTATTTGTCTGCTCCGCCGCTACACCTAAAAGACGGCTCTGAGGGCATTTGGGTGTCTGACTGCGGGACGGAGAGGAGGTTGCGGGCCGTGTGTCCAGAGATCCCATACAAGGTACTTTGTGGAAACCTTTTTCGGATATTTATTCTGGTTTTGGAACTATATAACACGCGTGTGACAAGCGGAAGGTGCGTGCGGCCGAACACCTCTACTGCAAGATCGAGCGCATGGAGAGAGGCAGAGGAAAATGGTTTAAAGGGACGCTCAGCTATCATGGTGGCCAGTGGGCTCATATAATACAGGAGAGCTTATGGAGGAGAAGCCGTGATTATTATATCTATACGTTTAATAACCACTAATAAAAGAATCTCACAAAACATGAATAACTTCTAGTAGTTGGCAAACCTCCTTCGCTGAGCGTAAAGCCACCCAGCTGAAAGCCCGGCTCGTAGGGCTCCTCTTCTCACTGGATCAAAGGAGAAGCTAATGGGCATCAATTATATCCAACGATGGAAGAACTTTTAATGCGTATAAAACGTAAGTATCCTGTATAATGAAGAGAGTAAGCGATGCCTTTAACCTGCAGGGATCTATAGGCCAGCATCTGTTTTTGGTTGAGACATCGTGGCAGAATTGCAGATTTTTTTTACGTAAGTCAAGAAGAAATGACAAATGATGAATCCAAAAGGAAAAAAGGACATTTAAATGGGTTTCTTTGATCTTTTGATACATAAAACCAAAATAAAATGTACGATTCTTATGTGAGATTAAACGAAAAGGGCTCCAGATGCTCATTAGCGATGAACCACATTAAGACGGATACATGTGACCTTCCCGATCATTGCGTGAGGCCTGTGAATTTACTACGGGGGTTTGATTTATTCAAATATTTCATTCTTATATACAAAGCTCGGAGAGCTGCAGGAACGGTTAGACGCAGATGGGAATGCGCATGGATTTCTGCTTCCTAAAGAACCTCATTGCCCCTGAAGTCCACCGACCGCAAACCCCTCTTTCTTCGGTGGCGTATGTTTCCTTTGCATAATGGTCATTAGCAACCAGTTAAACCAGTTAGCAACAGCTACGCAAACGATGATCCAAACCATTAACACGCTTACAATTTCTCACGCTACTCACTCAGTATCGTGTTTTTCAAGCAAATAATGCAACTTCTAACAATCTTTGGGACTGTGTTGTCCTATACAAGTCGTATTAAAAAGTACCCTAGGACCAGGCCTGGACTGGCCATCTGGGCTGTTGGCCAACATCACTAGATACCCCACCGGCTGGATATGGCTGGCCACACTCCAGCGAGTATAAAAATGTAACGTATCGCTGAGCATATCCAGCCTGTAGATGCCCTCAAGCGACCACCAGCCTTAAAGTGCAGGGACAGCCTCATCATCGCCAGTCCGGTCCTTTCTTGGAACGTATTGGGACAAGCTAACCGAGACACAGATTTCCAATTTAAAAAGCTAACAAATTTTGCACAAATCACTTTATAATGAGAGAGAAGAACGTCGGGTGACCTTCAAGCGACTCTCTACCAGTATTCCACGCATGGGCCGCCATTTGGATTCACTAATCCATGAATCTACTGGGACTAAACTGGGCTGAGGAGGCACACAGAGTACGTGTTGGCCGCATTAGTTAAGAAATCATCCAGCCTAGACAAGCAGAAGAAGGATTTACATGAACTGATTTGTTGGATGCCTTACTGGAAGTTCTTAAAATCTGTGCTCCAATACCATGTCATTCTCCTCAAATGATGAGGACTACTCATGCATTTCGTTCTCTTTGCTACATATCCTCAACTTATACATATTCTTACTTATATTTATTATACGACATTCTTGTTGTGTTGGCTCTATACCCCTTCACATGTACTGTGTGGCTGTTTGTCATTTGAAATTTACCATGGATCTGACACTGCATTTTATTTTTTGTGACCCCCCCCTTCTTTCTTTCTGTATCCTTATTGTGACGAACCAAAGAAAACATAAAAAAGAAAAAAAACTTTAAATAAAAAGAAGTTTAAAAAAAAATAAAAAATCTGTGCTCCAGGTTCGGCACAGCGGCTTGGTGGCCACGTTCTTCTGTACTCCATGCAGAATTCCCGTAATACATATTAATGTAATTATAATAACTTAAATATTATAATACCTTGCATACTTAATTCAGTAAAATGCATAACCTTACATTTTTTAAAAGTGAAACTTGTTTGTGCCTATATTTTATTCACATATGTCACCACACGAGACCCTGTCTTGGTTTTATTGTTTTCTATTACTTCCAAAAATGCAGAAAGTACAGTTTTAAACCATTTTTTAACTCATTGATAAATAATGTGAACAAACTGCCAGTAGAGAAACATATGACGATCTGTTCACTCAAGTTACAGTCCAATGGTGACTGTGTTCTATTTTGAAAACGATGCTTACAATACAAATGCTCCCCAAAACTCCTTTTTCCTTATACGCAATATAACGTATAAATATAAATCTTTTGTAGGGCCAACAGAGTAGCTGATGCCCCCCCCCAGTCAAAGCATTCTTAATTAAAACCAGCACTGTCTGTCTAAAACATGTACACGTATGTATTGATTTACTGAGAGGTCAAAACCAGCACATGATCCCCACCGCCCACAATAGCAAGACAATATGGGACAGTGCCTGATAATCAGGACTGTCCCATGAAAGCCAGGACTGCTGAGAGGTATGCATTAATGTAAATCACGTCCTCTCCATAACGCTCTCGTTAAAAGCCTGAGCTCTTGACTGTTGCAAATCACAGCCTTTTACTGAACGCTGCTAAAGCCACGATATATGTTGATGTGGATTGTGAATCTGACCAGAAGGCGATAGACCGACGTAAATTTTGGGTTTTTTTTCGTTTTGCAGCAAGCAAAATAAAACAAGACACAAGGTATGTGTCCAAATCCGTCTTTAAGGACAAAACACACAATAAAAGGAAAGAACCTTTTGTACAATATATGGAGGAAATGCATTTACGTCTGTAGTCTTGTTCTCAAGGGATAACGAAAGCATTAAATTCAAAAGATTCACCTTAAAAACCTTAAGTGATGCATTTTGTAGTCAATAGTAATTTGTGGTTAGTAGAAAATGTTATTCCAACAACCAAGCAAAATTGCCGCGCTTCGCGGAGTCTGCTGAATAAAGCGGATGTAGCCCACTTCCCACTCTCCGACCGGTTAAACACCATCATACGGAGGGTCTGACACGGGGGTCCTGCAGTGCTGAATAGTCGCTGTCAATTTAAACCTCCGGAGACTCGGCGTGTACGGGCGCTCCAAGCCCACGCTGCAACACAAAAGATTCAACAACCGAGGGTCTCCCGACACTCCTAAAAATAAAAAGTTCATCTTTATTATGAATTCATAAAAATCAGCGCAAAAGTTAGACAAAAGTGTAGCCACCCAACGCGTTTCGCTCTGGCTACGCGTAATTCTAGGTCGTAGAAAATGTTACTCTGGAATGTGTTTGGAATGTGTTTGAAAACCTCTCGTTATACAATTTTTTATATATATATATATGTACTATGACTCATTTTTGTACTTTCACACTTTTTACTGAATCGGGGACCTTTTGCAGTCGCTCCGCATGCCGAGTTCATTCTCCTGCAGATAACTGACAGTGAGAAGTCCGATGCCCTTTACATTTACATTGTTCTTAAAGGCATCGTTTAGAACTAAATTCAATACACG
The DNA here is from genome assembly GCA_029215755.1 of Spea hammondii. Taxonomy (NCBI): domain Eukaryota; kingdom Metazoa; phylum Chordata; class Amphibia; order Anura; family Pelobatidae; genus Spea; species Spea hammondii. The sequence continues at coordinate 110,966,362 of JARDYJ010000005.1, forward strand.
GCACATTTTTTTAAGGCAAAAACCTAGGTATCCTGCTTAGCAGAGATGACAGACAAGTAGAGCATTGCGTTAAGAGCAATTCTGGGTCGAAAAGTCCTTAATATGGAGACAACCGGTTCACTGTCCCTGTCCCACATTTAACAATTTGCAAAAATTTGTAACTGATGGGGTAGGGGTGAGTTCCTGAGACCTAAACGATCAGTAGAGTGAGACCAACTTTACTAACTTGGTTCTTTATGGGCCATATAGCGAAGTTTGCAGTTGAGGGACATTGGTGTCTACCTTCTAACCCAGCTTGAGATCCTCGTGTGCTCCTCAGGATCCAGAAGACCTTGACGCCTAGGGGCATCACTGAGTAAGCGGGGCTTCTTTTCCTTTTGTTTCAGCATCAGCCAGACGCCACGTGTATATAAATCCCATCCCGCCTTAGGTGTATTTAGTATGGTACATAGGATATAATAAAGTGTTGTATGTGTACATACTAATACTATTAGTGTTTGCAGCATTATTTACAATCACTTATATATAATTTTATATTAATTTTCTATATAATTATTTACTAAATAGTACAATATTTAGCGCCTGATCACTATTACTATTACTACTAGTATGGTACATAGAAAGAGGCCCCAGGAGCATAAAACATAGTGTTTGAGTCTGTTCATAAAAGGAACATTGGCATGAATGTTACTAAAGCCCAACACATAGTGGGTTCACCTCTGTAACTTTAAAACCATATACACTGAATGACACAAACATAAAATTCTCCAATTTCATTTAATATCAAATATCCATACAGCACACCACAACATAACTGCTCCTTAATACCTTTCATGTGTTTTCTAATGGGGGGGCTCTACTGGCGACTGATAAGAATTCCCATTTTGTAAGAGTCAGCAGAACCCGAAATAAAGTTCACATCCGAAATTATTTATTATAGCGGCTCGAGATGATTCCTGGGATTTTCTTGCTGATTCATTGCTGACCCTCCTTACAAAATACCAACAGACATTTTTTATTTGTACCATATGTGATTTTTTTTATATGGATTTATATATATAGTCTGTTAGCAGAGTCATTTAAAATGACCGACGAGCTGAAGCTGTAGAGGAGAGAGGGTGGAATGCCAACTAGAAGAGTGTTGCAATAGTCAAGATGGGAATGAACCAGAGTTTTTGTGAATTCTTGGGTGAGGAATGGGCCGATGCGAGAGATCCGAGATCTAAAGATAGTGACCTTGCAGGATGACACAGAGATGGGGCAAAAACCCTCCCGGAACAGACCCTGGATTACTAATTTTGATTGCCTGCCTCTGACAGTCTCCACGAAGAGGCCAAATCTCATCCTTTGTCTGACACGAACGGCTGTCTGCCTCCAAGCTGCAATTTCAGACACATTGTTACAGCGAGCAGTCATTTCATCTGTCGCCTGCGAAGCCAGGGCTTTAAATGCTTTTTAAAATCCCTATAATATTCCGCCGCGCGTCTTCTGTGCCCGTTAATTCTCATTCTTTGTTGAATTGCACTTATTTACGGTGTTGTGTTGCTTCTTCAAGCTGTCAAGTTTTAAGAAACAAGATATTTTTTAACTCGGAGCCAGCAGAATGATACCCCAGCAAGCAAAACGACCTTCAATGATCTTATTGGACGACATCACATGGAGGCCATGTGGGAGCAGTATAGGGGGTCTGTGATGCGACAGCAAAGACCTCCATGGACTCTTCAGCTCCCTGGTCCGGTAAAGGGAGATCATAGGATCTCTCCAAGCACCCCATCTTCCTCACTACTTAAAAAAGCAGGACAATGGAGCAATGCCTGAAAATTGGGACTGTCCCACAAAAACCTGGACTGTTGAGTGGTATGGCTTAGGTTAATGGCTCTCTTCTTCTGTGACGGTTCCTCTGTCTTACGGGGGCACAAAGTCTACATCGTCCAAATTAAAAGCCCCTTTCACAGCAGATACTGCCGGGTGAAAACAGCCCATATTACACCACATCATGGACCACTCATCTGTTCCCATTGTACGTACAGGATATTTATTATTATTAATGATATTTATTATTATTAATGATATTTATTATTATTAATGATATTTATTATTATTAATGCATACTCCGGGATTGTTGGATAATAATAATGTGTTTGGTAAATTAAAAAAGAAGAAAAAAAAAAACATTCTCAAACGCATTTACTTTGGAAAAGGAGCTTGTATTTCTTAATGGCGTTGATTCACTAAGCAGTGAGTTGTAATCAGATTATTTTTTTACTGCTGTAACTGGATCGTGAGGGTTAATGGACAGTTCAATGCAGCCTCGCCAACAGAGAATATATATTAAAGTACGTTATATCTACTTGGATATGTATTCATTAAACCTGATTAAAAAATCAAATAAAGCAACCCACCTTTAGAAGTTACAGCCCCAGAGCTGCTGTGGAATGCCCCCTCTGTGGTCTTGTTTGGCAGCTTCATATCAATCAGTGGCAGGAAAGAACTCCCATTGAAATCAATGGGAGCTCTTTCTGCATACGGGGTTCTTGTTGGAACCCCCGGGAACCCTCCCCAAGCCAGCGCCGGAGCTGACTTTTGGTCAATATAGTACATGGGCGCAGGTAGCCAAATACATCTCATGCAAGCCAAGGGGCTGGGAGTGGGGTAAGAGGCAAGTGCAGACGGGGGCAAACCTTCGACCTTCAGAAGAAACAATAAAATGATAGATTTGCTGAGGTTTCTTTACTTAACGGACCTAAGAGCGCGATTAATGTTGTGTCTTTGTGGAACAGCACTTTATACTGGAAGCCGAAACAAAACAACATATGGTTAAAGATATTTAAGAACCAATCAGGGAAATATACAGTTGTAGGGAAAAAGATCAGGTAATATATAATAATAATAAAAATATAAAGGGGACAATGTGTAATAATTGACATTGTATTATATATTCTATTATACATGTGTATATATATATATATCTAATATTTATTATATGTTAATCCAAAGCAGGTTACATTGGACTTGAAATCTTCAATGACATTGAGACAGAGAAATTAAATTATCTGGCAGTTGTCAACAAGAGACAATTGCCAAACGCAGAGCATCGTGGACATGCATGAAATGTTTAAAGAGAATGAGCGCTGCTGATAAGCGCGTGACCCTGTATAGCACGATCTAGCATGGAAGGCACCTAATGGCTCGCTGAATGTTGCCACCATCTATCAAGCGATGGAGATTTCCTGCATAGATGATTCGAAGGTCTACATTTGCAGAAGGCAGGATAACGTTCCGGGTCACCTTGAAAATACAAAATAGTCTTTAAAGTGTAAGCAAGATGCCCGTAATATCCGAAAGTCCCTTTGTACCAACCACTTATTCACATGCTTGTTAAGCCCATAGGCATAGTCATAGGGTCTGTTGGCTGACACAGGTGCTCATGTCAGAAGAGTCTCAACCTGGCCCAGAGTTTAAGGAGAAGACTAGTAAACCTTGAAGGAGACACATGAAAACCACCCGCTGCTCTGGCTTGAATACACTCTATCCTCTATAGCTACCAGCCTGGCAGGGGCAGCACAAACACATGTTATGGTGAACCGGGGCAGTAAAACCCACGCCTGCATGGTAAGTATGGTCACTTAGACATGAGATGCAGTGTAACTGTTGGGGCAGTTTTTGTGGCAACAATTCTGTAACCCTCTGATGCTGTCAGCGTTTGCTGCTCGATTACGAAGCCTACATCTTTTTTGCAAAAATACACATTGTCTTATTCACACCTACCTGTCTCTATTTCTCCTTGCACATGGTAGGAGCTAATGAGGAAATATTGTCACATTACAAGACCCCGCTTACACATATTTACACTTACTAACACACATTTACACACTCGTGCTAACACACACTCACACCACTTACACATGCACATCCATGCTCACACACAAACACTTAAACATACACATCTATACTAACACACACTACCACACATAAATCCATGCCAACACACAAACACTCTCTCCTCTGCGGCGAGTCTCCCTGTTCGGTCTCGGTGCCGGCTATGAGGAAATCTTCCGGCACTCAGCATTACAAGCCGGCACCGAGACCGAACGGGGAGACTCGCCGCAGAGGAGAGAGAGAGGGGCGCCGAGCGGGTACTGACAGCTTGGTAAGCGAAAACCACTCGGCGCCCCTTTCTCTCTTTCGCTTTTTAAAAAAAAAAAGGGCTTGGGGCGGCAAAAGTGCCGCCTGAAGCGGTTGCCCCACTTGGCTCCATTGTCGGGCCGGCCCTGGTAAACACTATATGGACAAAAGTATTGGGACACCTGACCATTACACCAACAGGGACTTTGATGGCATCCCATTCTAAATACATAGACATTAATATGTAGTTGGACCTCCTTTGCAGCTATAACAGATTCTACTCTTCTGGGAAGGCTTTCCTCAAGATTCCTTGGTGTTTCTGTGGCAATTTTTGCCCATTCATCCAGTAGAGCGTTTGTGAGGTCAGATACTGATGTTGGACGAGACGCCCGGCTCGCAATCTCCGTTCCGGTTCATCCCAAAGGTGTCCGATGGGGTTGAGGTCAGGGCTCTTTGCGGACGGTCGAGTTCTTCCACCAAACTCATCCAGCCATGTCTTTATGGGGCTTGCTTTGTGTGCTGGGAATAGAAAAGGGCCTTCCTCAAACTATTCCCACAAAGTTGGAAGCAGAGCATCGTCCAAAATGTCTCGGTGCTGAAACATTAATCCCTGATTTCAATAATTCCAAAAAGGGAGTTTCACTTGAATAATGCTGCCTCCTAAATACATATATTTATATGTAAACATTACAGTATTGGGGGGGGGGATAAAGCTTCAGTATTATGATGGTATTGATAGGATCCGTGTAGGAGTTTGACCTTGAAACTCGCAGCTGGGTTCCAGGATTGAGTCATTTGATCGGTTCATGATAACGATTGATGTTTTTTCTGGAGGCAGTAGGAGAAAAGGTTTACGATGTTTTAAGAACTTTTGAAAGATTATCAGAATGGAATAACATTTTGAAAGACTATTTTCCACCCAAAAATATGGATACACAGAAGGACTCAATACAATAAGCAGCACCAAGATGCTAAATGTTAAAGCAGTTACTTTTGAGGAAAGGAGTGGGTTTTTAAGAAGTCAATAAAGTTCTATAAGTAATGAAATGATAGGAAAAAAAAATTGGCTATTCTTCAGTTCTGTAATATGTTAGAATTAAAGAACAGTCATTTTTTCAAATTTGGTGTATTTGTTGAAAAAATACTCACATTAGACCTTTCAAGTGAAACCAGCCTTATTTTCATACACTACGATTTAAATAAATAGCTACATTATCTCCTACATGCAGCCGCAATCAAATTTCTATAAGGCTTTTCCATATTTTCCCCCCGGAAATAAAAATTCACTTGCAGGCTTGCAGAGTACCTCGAAAATGTATTTTATATGAACATTACTTCTCTGATTACAACTTACTGGCGTGGGACAGCTGCCGGAGTGAAGTTTAGAGAATACTTAATCAGAGTTGTTAAGAATGAAGCTGATTCATCGGAAGTAGCTCAGAATTTCTTCAATAGGTGCGTCTATTCCAATCCATACCCTCGGTGTGAGTTATTGATGTGCACTGCCGAGTGCCGACTCAGATACGCTGATACAGAAAATCCCATTAGATAAGTTATGCTATTGATGCTTGTTATATCTCAGACGCAGAATCCTTCATTGCATTTTATTCTTGGTTTTTCTTGTGTTGCTTTGTTGGAAATGGCTGGAAATGAACAGCTGTTGTCCCCATTGCAAAATGTAATTGGGAGAACCATGCGCTAAAATATTTAGGTCCCCTTGTGACCACACCTGAGTATTTCTATGGACGTGGACCTCCATGGACCAGGAGAAGAAAGATCTTTCTTAACCAGAAGTTAAACTTTATTCAATGACCAATTAGTAACCAAAGTGCCACCAACAACCTTATAATTCCCCCAGCTACTCCTTGCCTGGTCTTTGGAGTTTAACAATCTTTAATCCCAGATGGAGTTAAGTGTTGGGCGCTTGGGCAAATAAGTAACAGTGCGGAAGATCTTAGAGGAGAATCTTCAACCATGAACATTTCCATCTACTTGGACAAATCCCCAACGAGCAGAATGGAAGCTTTTCTTACAGAGACACAAGCACAACCAGAAAAGTTGACAATCAGATAATTCATGATACAAAATTTCCCAGCAAGGTTATTGGAAAGTTACCAGTGACCAGAGAAAACGTTTCATTCCTGAAAACCAAAGCCACTCATAACATTTCTGCTCTCCTGTGGAAACTTTCTGGAACTTTCACACAAAAGTCTTATTGTCTACAGTGTTGTTTGCAATTGTTGTGTAAAGAATGTGGAGGTTTGTGCAAGAATGAAAGTAATGGATGGAAACCGATAACCATCATGAACTTATCCATTTTTTGCCCATAATGGTGGTCCTGAGGATCAGTATAGCCAGGGATAAAAACTTTTGGTTGGAAAAGAAGCAAACGGGGTGTATTTTCTTTTAACAGCTGGAACATACTTTTAATTTTGACAAAATACTAAATTCAAAGTATTTATTTATTCACACTCTACATGAAAGAAGACCAACTCCAACTCTACTCCGGCAACCCCGAGTTGCCCTTTATTGACCCGGAGAAGTGGCGAAGCCTGGAGAGTTCCCAGGTATTTACATAATATGTATTAAACTACTGAACTCGATTAATAGAGATATTTATGCTGCGCTTGTTAATTTATTTTCTTTCTTTTTAAAATTTCTTTGAGCTTTTTTTCTAGGTGCAAAACAAACAAACTTCCAAGTGGCAACAAAGTGGCAACCAAGATCCAACCAAGCCCTAACTCCAACCGAAATCAACGTCCTTTTATTTTGTAGCAAGGCATCCGGGATTATTTTTAACTTGGCCATTTGTGAATTTGTACATTAGCAGCTGAACCGAAGCTGCCAGATTCAATCAAAAAAGTACTTGTGCTTAGCTGCATATTTTAATGCTTTGTGAGTAAAGCCTCGTGTTTGCCAACATTCATGGGGAACAATGGTTAAAAATAGGAAGCTTTAAATAATTCCCTTCTAATTATGATTTGACCTGGGTTGGTGCTGATGGAGAACTTAAAATTGTATTTTTTTTTGCTTTGGTTGGCCTGCAGTTCCATATCTGACCACAGGGGGCGCCTGACACAACAAGCTGCAATATTTGAATCACCGCCATGTATATAGTGTGTGTGTCTGTATGTGTGTATGTGTGTTGTGCTGAAGTGTTGGAGCACCTGCTTGCCTAAATCCCAGGGACACTTTGTTTCCGGTTTAGAGGAAATAAGGATATGACGCATTAAAATTAATTGTTACCATTTGCATCTTAATAACTTTCTCTCCTACTTTTCTCTTCTTTTCGCCCTCCTACCTGAATCCCTCAAGGTGCTCATTTCTATTTAAGTATAATTTTTTTTTATGCAAATGTGGACCCATCATATTGGTCGGCAGGTCCACATTGGTAGGGTCACAACTTTTCCCATACAAGCTATTCAGCTGCCAATATTGATACTGTTATCAATTATGAGCCTTTTACATCAGGTGACGATTTTGTTGGGTGAAAGATGACAAAATGAATGCATATTGTAAACGATCAGTACTCGCCGCAACAATTCAGAACCCAAATCTAGAACCTTGTACCGACCATGTTTTATAATAAGGTAAGGTAAATAGCCAAGTTCCTACAGGAACAGTTAAAATGTTACATAAAGAACTATACCCCTGAATCCGGGACAGCGAGGACTCTTTCTAGGAAGAGAAGGATCTGTTTTCTCGCCAAGCTGTTTTAGGCTCAGCTGCTGGCTTCTGGAGAGCAAGATGAACCTTCTGCCTTGAGGAGCTGGCAACATTCAGCCCAGGGAAGGTCCCACCAAGTGACACAAGCCTTTGAACTTTGTAGGGCTGTCCAACACACATTCCCAGGAAGAACTTCATGGAAACTCAATAAAGAAGCCCGTAGTAAGAGATTCTGCCCAAAGCCCTTTTTAAACCAGAAACCCCAGTTGAGTTGATAAGGAATTACAAGTAAAGCACACAAAGATACTTCAATCAGTGACCCAAAATTCTGGGGGGCAATTGCCACCTGTCCCCCTTCAACCCTCTCCTGCTTTTGCCCCAATGTATTGACGGGATATGGGTGGTCTCTCTTATCGGTATCCACTAGACAAAAGCAAGTAGGCTTCTTCACCCCTTAAGTGCGAATTAGAATGATATCAACGACCAAACGCATGCCAAGGGCATATCGTTTTGATACATGTACAGAATGCTTATTTATGCTGTTATGTTAATATATTGTTTTTAATGACCTGTAATATGAATTTGACCGAGGGTAATATGCTTTAGTAGCTAATTGTGTTAACTTTTCTTGAAGGTCATATATAGGACAAGCACCATAACACAACGCAGTTATTAAAAACTGTTATTCTTCACCTATAAATTCCGGCTACATGTTGCTGAGCGGTAATGCTATATATATATATATATGTTCAGTCTGAGTAATAAACAAGGGCAGAAGAATATTTTAATATATTTACAGAGACCCACCCTAGAACCCACTAGAAGGGAGTGTGAAATTCCCTGTCCAGGCATTTGGACTATGTGTTCCAACCCAGAAGTCATGAATGGCCAAGTGTCACATTTGTAGCCGAGGGTTTCACATTCCCTGGGCTCATTGCCCAGCAGGGTACCCGATCCATCCAGCTATGGACTCTTGAATGGGACTTAAGGACAATGGGCGGTCCCTAAACCCATTGAAAACATGTACAGGCTTTGTCATTAAGGGGTTAAGTGCTGCAGAATATGATCGCGCTATATAAAAGAATAGATAATAATAATGCACTGTATAAAACGACCTGCAGACGTGTGAAATAACATATGAATGTATAATATTTATTTCTCAACTTGATGTATATTTCTGAATATTGTCATTGTGAAATTTAAAGCCAAATTCATTAGGATTAATTACATTTCTTGTATGTTTATGGATATATATTTGTAGAAGACATATGATAAAATGTATATGTTTTTCTGGTATTATCTCTCCAAAGAATATATATAAATTTTGCGAAGATATCAAATTCATAGATCCAAAGAAAATGTTCGAAAGGGACCTTGAGGCTGTTTACAAGTCCAACGCTGAAAAGTTCAGACAAGTAATTTATCTGCTGAGACGCTCCATGTTTATGCCATGGTCACCAGGTATCATAGGCCAGCTGATGGATGGAGCCAAGGGAACAGACAAGGCATGGGTGAAGGTCAGGGATGTGAACCGTAGCACTGAATACCGCCAGAAGAACGGTGCGGAGGTCAAGGACACGACACAAACAATGGAAACTGAAAAGTAAAGCTGAGCAAAGTTACAAGAATGGTCAAATATGGAGAAATTGCCCCGTTCTGAAGCTGAAGAATAAGTGAATAGTGAGTGTAGGAGGATGAAGATGACCATGTCTAATGTCTGGCTTTTAATGGAACTCCTAATATTTTGATTCTAGGCTGTTTTTGTCAATAATGTTAAATTAATGTTAGATAACGGCGAGGATACATTTAATGTATATTATGTTTGTTGGTGGAGATGACCCTGATAGCGTGGCTGAACTTGTAACCACGTGACAATCCAATAAGGGACGACAGACTGAGGCTAAATCGAAGAATCTGATGTAGTCCAATGGAGTCAAGATGGGACTATCCTTTAGGAATACGGTAGGAAATCTGAGGTTTATTCACTAAAGTGTAAGTTGGCAGGAGAGTTGTGGTTTGAGCTTCTTGACTTCACTATACATTATAAAAAACCCAACCAAATGAGCTTCTGCTGCATGATGAGCATGGCTGGTCCCGTTTAATGCATAGTTCAATCGTGATTTCATGGTGTGTAGCCACACCCATTCCCTGCCCAGTTCCCCAACCCTTTTAATGCTTTCTGGGGCTAAGCCCCGCCCTCTCCCAAAGCCACTCTTTTAAGAGAACCCCCGGTAGTCTGTCCCGGGAGGTCCCGGGTATTATTTCGGTATATTTAATATACACATGCAGTGGTTGGGACTTTGCTTCTGGTCGCCTTATAAAGGAAGAATAAGTAGAAGGTTTGTCCAATTATAAAAATAATGAGTTATGAGGGTTTTGCCACTTTTTGCCCCGGAAATCACCTGGGTGAAATAAATTCTAAAAGTAAGTAAAACGCAAAACAATTTTACGATGGTTGAAAACCAAAAAGTAACTGATAAACGTATTCAATAACTTAAAAAAAAACAAAAAAACGGCGTGTTTGTGATTTACATGAAGTTTATTACGTTTGAAAACGTGCGTTCCATTCCACGCTGATTTACACGTTTACACCGATGACGGAGCCGGACCGGCGCACCTGTCAGCCGTAAATGTGTGGATAAGAAGGGCCGCTACTGACGACGGCTGATAAACACACTGCGCTGGTGGTCCGTTGACAGCTCCCTCCTCGAAATAAAAACGACTCCATTGTGTCAGTGAATGCACCCGTATGACTCGGTACACGTGTGACTCGGTACATGTAGCATTCCACGGCTGTGCGATCCATGCATGCGCTGCTAACATAAAAAAACATAGACTCCCCGGCGTAAAAATTCAGACCTTAATCAGTCATTGGTCTCATCTTAGATTCAGGAACCATATAGCCTCTATCATCTCTGATGGGAGGCTGTTCCATTTATCTACCACCCTTTCAGTAAAATAAAATTTCCTTACATTACATCTAAACCTCGGACCCCCAGTATTAGACAGTGACCCCCTTATTCCAACATTTCTCCTTTGAAATAAAGTGAGCAAGAATGAAAAAAGGATATCGTTGGGGCCGCTCCTTGTTTTCGGACATTTGTACGAATTGATGAAATTGGCAGATTACATTTAAGTCATCGGAATGAATTACCCCCGTTTTTGTTACCCCCGTAACCATTCCTGAGCAGTTGTGAGGTCAGGCTGCCCGGAGCCCTCCCTTTTTGGATGGACTGGCTTAGCGAGCTGGCAGGGTAACCCATATATGTGGGCGGGGTTAGCTTGCAGTAAGGGCGGGGCTATAAAGTATGGAATATAAAGTATAATAATAATAATATAGCCGAGCCAGCCCAAAAGATGATGGAGTCTTTAGTTGAAGTTTATACATTTTGTGAGCCGACACAGAAAAATGATATGGTCACATAAGACCCTGGATTTCAGATGGTCTAAGCAAATATTCTCCATTTTTAATGACAGGCACTCTTTAAATATACCCAAAACCACTCCTGCCCGAGAACCCCGGGGAAAGAACACACGTTTCACAATAATTCTTTGTGTCGATGTCATTACTAATAAAATGTGCTATTTATAGAACGGAATACATTCCCTATGATCTCATTGTGAGTTGTGTTCTATAAATAAAGTTGTGTTTTTATGACATTTATTGCGTAGGAGATTTTAGTGTCCATAAAATGTATAAAATAAACTTCTACATAAATCTATTATTTCTTTGTATGTATTAAGGTATAACCGAATGCAATGCTGGGGTCGAATACTGTATTGGGGGCAATCGCCATAGCGACTATGGAATGTTTCCGCTGACAGATCTAAATTTAGGGCTACTGCGGAGATATGATAGCTCTGACCTTCGCCACGCGCCTTTAACCCTACGCGGTGACGCTCTATACATTCGGGATTCAGATTCTGTTTGTACCACCTGGTGTTTCGATTGGTCAGAGAGGGACATCTTTGGTTTAGGGGGTGTGGTTAGGGGTGGGGCTTAACTAAGACTTTATATGGGACTTTTGACATGTATATAGTCTTTTGTGCAAACAAATAATGTACTTTATTTCATTTATAAACATTTCCTGCTGTTTTTATAGACATTATTGAGGCTTTTAGGGCTGTAGAACCCTGTGATACCCTCATAGCCAGCAAACATTCTGAGGTCATAGGAAAGAGGGACATCAGGGGAGAAAGAGGGGCATCAGGGAAGGAAAGAGGGGCATTGGGGAGGAAAGAGGGGCATTGGGGAGTAAAGAAGGGCTAAAAGAGGGACTGTGGCTCCTAGAGAGGGACTGTTGGTGTGAGGCTGGGGACAGAATGGCAGGAGATGAAATGTGACATTTGCACTTGTTCACACTTGTGATGTCAAATCTGGGTCACGTGACGAGGAATCCACGTGGGAGCAGCACCAATGGAGAGCTGCACATATGGTGAGATTGGGGAATGATGCAGCAGCGGAGCATGCAGTGACCCGGCCGGGGGGGGGGGTGAGGGGCACATGCACAATGCAGCTGCCTGCATCACTCAGCTGAGCGCTGCACGCGAGGCTCCGGGAGTGTGAGTGGGTGCCGAGCGCGGCGCTGCGGCTTTAAGGTGTCTCGGAGTGTGACTGGAAGCCCCTCCCTCCTTCCCACTGGAAAGAACAGCTCCCAGAGAATGATCTGCAAACCTGCCAGGGTGGGCTGCCCGACTGCTTTGTGTGCTCCATGCAAATAGAGCTGGCCTGATGCGCCGCAGCCCGCTGCCCCCCAACTGAGCACCGCATCTACACCGAGGGGAGGCAGGCAGAGGACACAGGGGCAAAAGGCAGCAGCAGAAAGCGCCTCTCCGCCAGCGATCACCCGGCAGAGGGAGGAGGAGGAGAGCAAATCAGTGCATTTCCTCCGCTAACCTGAGCCCTCCATGCCTGGCTGAGGAGAGGCTGACAAAGACAGATCAGGGGGTGCGAGCTTTACCCCCACACCCTGCGGAGAATGGCGGATCGCAGTCTGGATAGTGTGCCCCTGCCCCTGGAGGTGAGAGCCAGGCTGGCCGAGCTGGAGCTGGAGCTGTCTGAGGGTAAGTGGCAGTGTGCGCTGGGGCATCGCGATCGCCCATGACACGGGGGGTGGCAGGGGTATTGGTGTGTGGGGGGGGTTGTTGGCAGGGGTATTGGTGTGTGGGGGGGTTGTTGGCAGGGGTATTGGGGTATAGATTTGGGCAGAGCAGAGAGGCAGGCGGAGGGGGGCTGCCATCCACACGAACTGCGGCTTTTTGTGGCTTCCCTCCCCTGGTAATGTCACTGCAGTGGGTGCTCTGCCTGTCCCCCTGTGGCCCCTCTCCTTGTGTATCATCCTCTGTGGCCCTTTCCCTTGTATATCATCTGTAACCCCCCCCCCCCCCCCGGCTTGCATATTCTGTTCCTGGAAAGGAGTCATTAACCTGTTAGGTGCCACAAGGTACCAGTTGATACCCTGCCTCTTGTATTGATGTAGAGGGAGTGGTTAACCCATTGGCTGCCACTGGGGTAACAGCAGACACATCACTTACACCTTTTACGTAAGGTAGATGGAATGAGGTTAACCCTTTGAACTACCCTGATGTCATATTGCGTGTGTTTCACGAGAGGGTGTGAATCCCCAATGCCAGTAACCCCTTCTGCTCCGCGGGAAATGCAATCTGGATTTTGGTTTTGAATTTGGTGATGGTTATATATATATATATATATATATATATATAAGTTTAACCTATTGAGTACCAAGCTGCTCCTAAATCTACTGCACCGACCCCCTTGTGGCATTGGAATTCAGTAAATGGCTGCCCTGCCCCCCCGGGCACCGTCACGGCACCGGTTACGTGTTTGCAGTGCGCTGATATCACGGTTTCTCTCGCATTCTTCGTGTTTTTACGTTTCCGCAGATGGCTTGCATGTGGTGGCGGGTTGCAGCCGTACATTTCTCATTTACATGAAACATATCATCCTTCTGGGTGTAGGACCGTGAGGAGGAATAAGCGAGCTCCGGACGTTATATGCCTCAAAATCTGATTTCTGTCATTTCCACAGGGGAGGAATCGCAGCGCCTCTGCTTTTACACCCGCTGGGGAAATCTCCCCATTGACCCCCCCAAACACCCTTAGGGGGGCCGTAGGGCCCCGATCGATCATCTATGTATTAAGTAAGGGAGGCCTTATAGATTCACAGATATGAAATTCAGGCCATTCTGGCAGGAAAATGGTTAACCCAGTGCATCCCGACCTTCCAGAATAATTTTCCTGCCCGTCAGCGATTTGGGTTCGGTGCCACCGTTGGCGAAATTTATTAAATGCTGGTTTAATATGACGCTAAGTCCTGGCAGTCCTTAAAGGGTTAATCAGGTTAGGGGCTCTTGCCATGTATTGTCTTCTCGCCCCGTGGCGCTCTGTTCTCTCCTTGCGTTATGCGCCCCTGTCTTTATATCTACCGTTATGTTTTTGAGTTTCTCTGGCGGACTGTCAGGCTGAGGATGATGGGAATTGTAGTCTCGCAACAGTTGGCTGTACCTTTTTTGATGGTGTTATTTTTGTAATGAATGTGCGGGGGGGGGGTATGTTGTCACCGCGTTAGCGTCACGTTTAGTTTTTACACTCCCAAATCCATCTCCGTTAAAGCAAAAGGGCTTTTGGCGTCAAAACTAATGTTAGCGTCGCCATAGCAACCTGTGTTGCAGCATCCGCATATGTGGGGGGGGCAGTAGCCATCTTTTACAGTAATTCCACCTTATTCCCCTTACAATTATTCGTATGTAATTCTGCGTAGGGCGGCCGTTACGTGGTTTCTGTTAATTTTACTGTAATATATTATTAGTGTTTTTTGTTATTTGCCGTCACCGTTCTGCGGCTTTTGCCCTGGAGATGCGTGAAAAGGTCAAGTTGCCGTTTTGAGCTCCTCCGTGATCATGCCGTTGGAATATGGATGGGGATCGGGCCCTTTCAGCTGTCTCGAGATTTCCGATCACATCCCGCTAGTTTGGGAAACAAAAGAACGGACGCGGCTCTCCATGTTCTGATCGGATTATCCCGGTAAATGCCGATGTCTTCATCGGCAGCGTGTTCTGGGGAGTTCCCGCTCCCATCACTCTCAGCCAGCCGCAGCTTGTTGGGCAGAATGAAATGATATGGCCAGGTTTTGGTGGCCACGCGCCCTGCTTGTTTGGGGATTTATGGTGGAAATGGATGAATTTGGCAGTCGTTACAGTAAGTGATGGAAAATCAGCTTTGTTTTTTTTTTCTTTAACTCCGTGACAGGCGGAGGTTTGATATTACGAGCCTCGAGGAGCCCCGGCCACTGGAAGTCCAGCGGCCCCCCTGATGACGTAGGAGCGCCCGACGGCTGGATACGCGTGGCGGCACTCTGTTTTTATGCTGGAGTGGAAGAATGAGAATGCGGCGGCGATGGCCGGTTGCCCACCGGTGTGCCCGCTGGCCAGTCCGAGCCTGCCGCTCGTAGCCTCTGTAGAGTTTATTGTCGCTGCTGCTAATCGAGATTTATAACAGCCACATAAATATATTAACTCGGCCGGCGGGTGAATTCAGCTCTCCTTTAATCAGTAATTTCATTCATTCGCATCCTTTGTTCCGAGTTCACTGCCATTGCTGTTTGGGACAATCTCTGTTACATAAGCGTCTGTTTAGTTTGCTGCAGAGTGATAGGAGTTGTTCCGGAGCTTTAGCGAGAGATACATGTCCTATCGGCCATTAATGAGGTCTTATTTACATTAACGCGCTTCTATCCGTTATTCCATTAGCCGGAAGGACTCGGTATCCTTATTCAGATGTATTCCTTACGTACTCGTCTAACGAGAGCCATATTAGGAGGCTGAATTGTATACACTACAATTCTCATCATCCCCGCACACAGGTAACAGGACCCCCCCAGTGCCAGAGTGTAAGTGTTTATTAAGCCTCCGCTGGTGTCCGTCAGCCGGAAAGCGCGTACCTTTCGTTATATCACATGACGTTTATTTATATAGCGCCAGCAGATTCCGTAGCGCTGTTACCATAGGATACAGTTACACACATGTTAAATATACACCGGTACAGAAGGAGCAGAGGGCCCCGCTCTCGCGAGGTGACGCGTCCGGTGGGCTGGCGTCTCTCTCTGGGATCGGGAGACGGTTACAAGCTTAAGAGGGGCTTATAGACTCGTCAGCTGTCACTTCTGTGAGCAGCCGGCGTGTTTTGGGCTTTTAATGTTGTTGCGGGGTCTGATCGCACGCCGAGTGACACGTCTGACGCTGATGATCTGGGATGTTCAGACGTTTGACCCCCTTCTGGCCATAAATACCCCCCAGTTCATCGCTGATCTGTTTGCCCTGAGAGCAAAATAGGCTTTAAATTCGGTTTTGATCCTTTTTTCTCTCTCTCTCTTCATTCTCTCTCTTTCTTTTTTTGTTTTCCTCCCGTGCTTTTTTGTAACGGTTTTCAGACGGCTGCCTGCCAAGCGCACAAACGCAAGCGATGCCTGTCCAACCGGCTGCCGGGAGGAGCCTGAGATGTTGACATTGTATCCCTTATTTAACACTATGGGAGGGGCGGGGTTTCTGGGATGGAGAAAGGGGCGGAGATTTATGTTCACATTAACCCTTTGATATGCAGTGTGTGTCTTTCCCGTGTATTGATTTTTGGCAGGGTTCGCCGTGATAAATTACTCAGGTTGTCAATGCCGTGATTGAACCGGCGGAGTGTTGCGCGTGTTGCCGGTGTGGAAAGGGTTAATGGCAGCCATGTTTTTTTTTTTTTTTAAACGTGTATAATTTATAAGAAGAGAACGAGGAGACATGATAGAAACACTTAAATAGGTAAAAGCATTTAATGGAACACAGGAGGGAATCTTAGAACAAGAGGCGGTGACCGGAAACTAGATGGTCAGAGGCTTGGGCGGAATGTATGGAGAGGGTGGTAGATACATGGAACAGCCTCCCAGCAGAAGTTGTAGAGGAGAAAGCATGGGATCCTTAATCTAAGAGGAGACCAACGATTGGTTAAGGTCTGTTATCTCATACACGTAAGGTGTAGCCGGGGAGTCGCTTGGCACGTGCGGGGGTCACATCAGGAGCGACGCGTTCCGTCTATTTTGGGAGCGGGGGGGGGATTCCTTGGTGGCCATGTTGTTATCTTGTGCCGTCGAGGTGTTTTTTTTAACACAATTACACACTGACCGCTTCAGATTCTAAACCCGTAAAAGGTGCCAAAGTCACACCTTGGTGGCTAAAAACCCACAAGGATGTTTACCGAGTTCCACAGACAGAATCAGTGGCCAGAACAGAAGCATCTGGTAGCCGGTTCTCGGAATGCCTTCGATTATTCCGGATAATCTCCATGCTGTGTATCTAGCAGGAAAAATGTCAAATATATAACATCTGAAAAAAGTCAAATATTAAATAAAAACAAAGAATTTGATAAAACCTATTCGGAGACTCAGACCTTAATCGTTAATTATAATCGTTAAAATTTAATTAAATTCCCTCACTGTATTATCTTCTACCACCTCTGCCGGGGGGCAGATCATTGCTTGCAGACAACAGAGATGTTAAAGAAAAGAATACCCATTTTAATTCCAAAACTCCTGCGGCGGTGCCCAAGGTGCCTACTAATAGTATCTGCTTCTGTTATCCGTGTTCATACCTGCCGGCTGTCTGCAGAAAGTGCTTGCGTCATGCAGCTGCCGGGGCATCTCCTTGCCGACCGTTGGCTGGGTACCCGCTCTCGGGAGGCGTTCGGATGGATGTGTTAGGAAGAGTCTCTAAACGCAGCGATGTTCTGCTGTGTGACGTTTTGGACCCGAATTTCTAAATATCAATATTTTTTTAAATTGTGACATCATTAACGTGATGTGATGTAATGAACTACCTGCGTCCTCTCTTCCGCACACACATAGAATACGACTATTGGGCTCGTCTAAACTGCGAGATTCACAATAACATTATACCTACCCCGTGCATGTGTATTAGCCTCTACCACCTCCGATGGAAGGCTGTTCCATGTATCTACAATCTTTGGTGTGCTGTACTGTCTCATATATCCCCGGCTTCTCAGCGTTCACCCTGCTGTTGCCCCCCCCCCCCGAGGCAGTCAGAAGTACCTTGGCGCACGCACTCACGCTCGCACTTGCCACATTGACCCCTTTCCGTTCTCCCTAGTGGCTCTTCCACCATGTCGTTGGCACCCGGTAGAGCAGCCCAGGGGCCGGTGTGTAACTGGGCATAAAAAACACTGATTCAGGATTTTAGTTAAAAATAAAAATAGGGATTCCTGTTCCTTTGACACAGAAGGCTCTTGTTCAGCGTTGCATTATTTGGTTCTTCCCCTTTAAATCTACGCGTGTTGCGTGATGTTTCTGTCTTCGCTCAGTTGTCTGTCCGTCTGTCCTCTGCCGTCTCTGCGTTCCGTGTTCCCGCCGTATGGAATGTTTGCTGGATAATCTGCTTTTTACCAAAATATGTAACCACCTAAAAATAATTGAAAACAGAGCGTTAACCCTCTCACTGCATATCCGATGCACATGTGTCAACCAAATACAATCTCTTTACACGGCCCCCCATAAGCCCCCCCATTCCTAAGTATCCTCTGGCTGAGAGTTACGAGAGTTGGTAACAGAAACTACAAATAGATTTCTCTATACATTTGACAGCCTTCATAGCAAAAAAAAAAAAAAAAAAAAAAAAAAAAAAAAAAGGAATGTTAACGGAAACTTTGAAATTGTAGTTTTTTTCCAGTGGAGTTTTTTTTTTTTTTTTTTTCAATGCGGTTTAAATTTGAAAAAAATCTTTTTCTGGGTGTTTCCTGAAAATTTCCTGCGATTTTATTATTTATTTATTATTTCCACTTGCTGCGTAGCCGATCAGCTGAGTGTGGCTTTCGGCTGATGCAATGAGCGTGCCGCTCCGGGGAGACGTCTGCGCCGCTCTCAAGTCTTCTGGAATTAGAACCTCCGTGTGGTTTTGGAGGAGGAGGGGGGGGGGAGCGGAATGCGAGGGGCTTCTTAGTGAAATCATTTGTTTTCTAGAACCCCTGGAAGCGGAAAAGTCATTATTTGCAGAGCATGCTGCGAACGTGCTAAGGTCCTCCTGTGCGCCGTCACCCAAAAGGCTTCTCGGGAGACATCCCACCGGTTGCGTGGTTAATGCTCCAAATTTAGAACTTTTGCCCCAAAATGTCTCTGTTACACTGGCTTTGCTTATATATCCTCTAGATTGTAAGCTTACGAGCGGAGCCTTATGTATTGCTCCGTCTTCTAGACGCGGTGAAATCCCCCAATTGCTTTTTTTTAGAAGACACTTTGCAGATGATCTGCAGATGTTTTCCAAGGCGGCCCCCCGGCCTTTTCTTTTTTTAACAAAACCTCAGAACCGTGTGGAATTTCTGGGTCGTTTACGAGGAACCGGCAGGAGGGGACGTGTTTTAAGTAAACGGATTAAGTGTAGGAAGTTAGCCGTGTATGAAGACACGTTATAGTCAACTCCATGCTCTGGAGGCCACCATGCTCTACACTACACCAAAAGCTGCTCTGATCCCAACAAAGCGCCGGGAATCCTGGTTTAAATCTCAATACAAGATTATTTTATTTCATTTATTTACTTTTTTATTTTAATTTTGCTTAGGATTTTCCAGAAGATTTCCTCATTTTGTTTTAGGGGTATATAGGACGATTTGGTGAAGACGAAGATTTAGGTCGCACTTGTTTTGATGGCCAAGCTGGCGCGTTCCGGTGAAAAAGTCAATAATGATCATCGTACGTTAATGAAGCCCGGCTGAACTTGAACGACGTCTCTGCCGAATTATCTGCAATACAGATTGTAAACTGGCTGCCGCCACAGACGGCCATTTGTGAAGAAAGCCTAAAACCATTGGAGGCCTCCTACTGGATTCCAGCTTCTGTTCGATGCAGTTGTATTTTATATCTCCTGATGGTTTAGAAGTACAGGGTTTACAAATCGCTATTTGAAGTGAACACTAATAGTTTCGGTGTCTTATTTTACAATCGCCCAGTATAACTCGTAGAAGAATCGATGAGATGTTTTGAGCGTTGCCCCACCAGCTGAATGTTGCGTCTCGTAGGGTCGGTCAGTTGGAACCAAACTCTGTAGCGTCTTCTCTGCTGTGAATAAACCTCTCGGTTACATTGTTTCATGGTCATGAGTGCAGGTTGCCGAGACACGTGGAATATGAGTGCACTTGAGCATAGAAAACATCTTCAAAACCTAGAAGTCTATTTTTCCGATTGGTGGCCTCCAGGCCACCAATAAGCATGAGATGATTGTGCCCTTAGGCTTAGTTCTACCTTATGCCCCTGGATCTGGTGGCATCACGTCATCTCTTAGTTTTCCATGCCCCCCATATTTTTCACATTACGTGGTGTTTTGCCACTTGAAATTCCGCTTGTTGCGTCACCAGAACGTCCACGATATACGAGCAGAACTGGCAGCTGTGGGCCATGTGTAATCTTGGCATCGTCTTCTTTCCAGTGGAAGCGTAACTCATTCCTTTCCCTCTCTCTAGATTTCTTGCTTCCATTGCGTTCTCCTTGTTGTGTTTGAAGAATCGCTCCAGAGAGGCCAATAACTTGTGTAATCCGGGTGGGAGGACGCAACAATGAACCCTCTTGTGATTGCGTTGTGTGGGCCAACGTCTGACCTCAAGGTCCTCGGGTTAGTACTGAGTGCTGACCATTCAAGCCGGTGTTTTTGTTTCTTCTAATTGTTGAGTCATACGCTTTTGTTTTGTGTAGGGTCAACAAAATACAACGATGAAGTCAAAATAGGAGACGCATCAGGGCAACCCATCGATGGTTGAAAGTTGCATAAAAAAAGAGCGCATGAATGTTTTGCCGTGTAGAATGCAGGGTTTTTTTTTTAGAAGAGGGGAAGCTGTAAGTCATGACTCGGGCACTATATATTAACATACAGTTGAAACACATAAATAAAAACACAAGAGACATGAGGTCGTTGGAAAGCGTAAGGCCACAGCGCTTTATTACTGTGACAAAATTGTAGAAAATTAGTAAAACATAAACATTGTTAAAATAACATTTGTAGGGATGTCCCGCCAAATACCATACGGGAACCGTTGGGTCGGAACACCCTACCCTTCCAAAGTTTCCCCCAGGGACTGAACCCGTGGAGAAATCAACATGAAACATACACGTCGGCATAACAGCCAATTGTAAACATATCACCTTAACGCTCAGAATTCAGCCATAGACTCCGTTAAGATAAATAGAAGTGAAAAAATTGGGGAGGGAGGGTGGGGATTCACTGCTTTAACGGATTCTCTGCTTAATAAGCTGGCAAATATTATCTGACCAAAGGCGGGAAAAGGGGGTCCCATAAATAGACAGCCAGAAACCCCACCCAAGCATGACAAGGAACCCTATAGGGTGTCCTACAGATGACCCCCATCTACATCCTGACAGCAGCTTACTGTTAATATAGGCCCAGTCATGCAGCCCTTTCTCTTATTATCCAGGGCTTGTCTTTATCAAAGTATTTCTGTGGAATACATCTTTTTTTGGTGACTGCCCATATCTCTTCCAACTTTTTTGGAGGAGATATCGGACTGCACGTCTGTGATGCTCTTCAGGTTTCAAACATAATGTGGGCTACCACATTTATCCCACATTATATACCGGGTGACGAAAGCTTGGAGGCGTCTTAGAAGCCAGAATAGGCGAAATGTGACCCTCGAGCTGTTCTTTGAACTCCATCAACCTCATCCAGACCAGTTCTGCTAACGCCCCGTGGATCTTATATAAAGTATGCAGTGCGATATTTGGGGGGATATCTGCTTTGCCATAAAGGTCATGGTTTCAGCCGCTGGAATGCTAAACGATCTATATGGTTTCCACTAAAGTCGTTTTTGTACCGGTGCTTTAGATCGGCGATCTGCCGTCTGTTTTGCTTTTCCAGAAGATTAAGGGAAACGCTTCTGAAGTTCTCTGGATCTTAGGTTTGTTCAGACCACACAGATCCTGTGAATTGCCCCCTCTGTGCACATTTTCTGTTCATTGTGTTTGATCTGGAACGTGTCGTTATCACGTGTTAGGTGCTGTAAACAAACAAAGGCGTCTTTTTTTGTTGATTTGAGAGAACAGATTCTGCCGCCTTCCCTATACATTTTAATGCGTGTAAATGTTTACGTGGTCCCCCATGCATATATATGGGGGTATTCGGCAGAATCATTCCGTATGCATTTGCCCATTTCGCTGCCACCCTCGTACTTGGTTTTCAGGAGATATGTTTCTCTTGGTGGCTGAGCCCGCGTGGTATATTCACCAGTGTCCAGCTCCGACTTGGCTAGGGTTTGGAGGGGTCTAATCAGACCCCACCATGTGCATGCACAGAAAGCGCTCCCATTGATTTCAATGGAGGCACTTTCCTGCTACTGATTGGCTACAGGTTAAAGAAAGTGTAGTGTAGTCTAGTCTAGTGCCCGAGACGCTGGGCAGTCTCTTTAACCCATGCTTTGCCCAAAACCCTTTGTCCAGTTATGGGCCGCTATTTATAAGGCAATGATATTCTTGATTATTAGTTATTATACTATATTCGGAACGCCGCGATAACAAAGTCCATGTGCGGAGCACGCTGAAAGCCCATGCTGATATCAAAAGAATCTGGAAAAATTGAATGTAACAAAAAATTGCATTAACAAGCGAGTAGAAGAGATTACTGATGATACAAGGAACGGGATTGCTTAAAACATCACAAAATGTAACCTAAACAATGGCGTGTGTGTGTTGGTGTTAGTGTGTGTGTGTGTGTGTGTGTGTTGGTGTTAGGGTGTATGTTACTATACATGCATATAGAATGTGATATAAATAAAGACATCCACACAGTATCCTTCTTTTGCTGTCGTCAGAGTTGGCGTTATTGAATTGAGTTGAATTATGTGTTTTCAGTGTTTTTAAATGACTTTTTTCTTGTGCGGTTGTTAATAGCGTTTTTTTTCTGTAATTAAACGTATTTCCTTTTATAAACATCGTCTCTGATTGTATTAATAAAGAAGACTTTTTGGATGGATTGGCATTCTGTTTGACCGACAATCTGCCGCGGTGTTTGCTGTGATACTGGTGGGCATTGGAGGAGAATGGGAGATCGCCTGGGGGTACTTCAATGCCCCACCATTAAATAATGCATATTTAAGTAATTTGCAGTAATATTCATTATTTAGCTTTTAATGTAAAAATACATTAGGTATGACTCTGGAACGCGGGGCGGTACCGGAGCTGGCTGGTGGCGAGTGCAGCACATGGGGAGGAGGGCAAATACATGGGGGGGATTCTGCGGGCAGCTACCATATGTATTAAAGTGGAGCTTTTAGACAGAACCGGGGCAAATATCAGGAACCTCGGGTGAAGAGGCAGACTCGGGATTAGGCACAAGGCAGACACGGCCCAGTGACAGTCTGGCCCCTGCATCTAGTTACTGCTCAGTTTCATTCTCTCCGTTTCATTCCTCTCCCGAGGCTCTGTGCGTTTGTTGAATGAGTTGGGTAATGAAGTTACTCTTGGGGAGTAAAGACTTTTTGGTGAAAGAAAGCGTTTGTTTGGGTTGGGTCGGCATCAGCTCATTTTCCTTCTGATAGTTGAATGGAGGATCCCTAGTAACCCTTTGTGCGCCAGCATGTTCTGTGTGCTTTCATCATTCTTTCGCACGTGCAGCTCTTGTTTGTCTATCTTATGGAAAGAGACTTTATTTTAAAGGGGTTATTTTGTACATGGCTGGGAACTTTCTAAATGAGCCAGACCACAATGTTACATCAGATTTATACAGCTCTGCGATGAGAATGATGCCAAAGGCTCGCACTTTAGAAAGAAATTAAAGCCCCCTTAGGGATTGGGAGGGCAGATAACGCAGTTGAATTGGACACACAAAGTGTGTTATATCTTCCTTTATCTCCAGGACCCTGCCTGATATTCCCTTTAAACATTTTAACACCTTCTGCTCAGGGTCACTAAACACCTTTCCCTCCGGTTATCTTTGCTCTGAGTGCGTGAGTCTGGGCATTCCTTCGGACCACCCGGGGTGCTTCCTTGTTGCGTTTCGGGTGCACCTGCCCCGCGTCAGACCAGTGCAGTGTTAACCCCCAAAATATCGGGGGGGGTGTATTATCTAGCTTTTATTATATAATATAGTATGTATGTAATTCCCATGTATGCGCACGCTGTATATTTTATATTTTCACTTATAATGAGGAACAATTACTGTTGAGAACAGAAACATAACATTTTGGGCAGATAAGACCCATTCGACCCGTTTAGTCTGCCCATTTTTCCTTAATCAGTCCTTGGTGCCGTCTTAGATTCAGGAGCCATCTGCCTATCCCATGCATGTTTAAATTCCCTCGCTGTACCACTTCTGCTGGGAGGCTGTTTTACTTATCTACTCTCTCTGTAAAGTAAAACTTCCTTTATATTCCATCTAAGCCTCTGACCTTCTGGTTCTTGTTCCAATGTTTCTCTTCTTTCTTGAAATAAGAAGCTGTGCGGAGTGGCGGGGCGCGGCGGTGTGGGGTTCGCCGATCCCCCGGCACGCTCCGTTTGTGAATACTGTAGCTGTGTGTGTTAAATTGTGACCTGTTGAGACGCTACATGATTATTATTAGCGCGCAGTCAGCCGGATCTCTCCGCATTTGACAGCTGAGATAAGGAGCCGCATGGAAGCGCTGACAGGGCGTCTAAATAACTCTAAAGATCTAGGCTATTTAGGCAAATATATTCAAATGAGAGCGAGGATCTACGAACGCATATCCATCTGCGCAGGTGGAGGCAAGCGTAGCGTATAGAGTATAACTCCCATCACCTGCAGTCAGGTTGGAAAAACCTTTGCCCAATAAACTTGCTTGTATTGCTTAAAAATATATCCCCACTGTCCTAGGATTTATTAGCATATGAAATGTGTGTGTATATATGTATATATATATATATGTGTATATATATATATATGTGTGTGTGTGTATGTATGTATGTGTGTGTATGTATGTGTGTGTGTATATATGTGTGTGTGTGTGTGTGTGTGTGTGTGTGTGTATGTATATATGTGTGTGTGTATATATGTGTGTGTGTATATATGTGTATATATATATGTATATATGTGTGTGTGTATATATGTGTGTGTGTATATATGTGTGTATATATATATATGTGTGTGTGTGTGTGTGTGTGTGTGTGTGTGTGTGTTATACTTTTAATGTAGTAATTCTATAATCATTCTAGAAAAATTAATTTGTCCCTCAGATTCCCATTGAGTGACTGCAATATATTGGTAGGTCCCTGTGATTTTATTATTATTTATTGTTTAAGATTACTGTTGAATATGAGGATTATTGTGTTTATGATTTTAATTACCGTATTTTTCGCTCTATAAGACGCACCTGCTGATAAGACGCACCTAGATTTTAGAGGAGAAAAAAAAGGAAAAAATATTTTGAGCTAAAAAATGGGCTAAAATATTTATTACAATAACTGAATAAGCTATGAACACAGTAAGACACACACAGTAAGACACACACAGACACAGTAAGACACACACACACACAGTGAGACACACACACACACAGTGAGACACACACACACACAGTGAGACACACACACACACACAGTGAGACACACACACACACACAGTAAGACACACACACACAGTAAGACACACACACAGTAAGACACACACACACAAACACAGTAAGACACACACAGTAAGACCTCCCTCCCTAACCCCCCTTCTCAGTATCTCCCCTCTAACTCCCTAACCCCCCCTTCTCAGGATCTCCCCCCCCCCCGCCCCGGTCACTTACCTTAAACTCCTGTGTTGGAAGCGTGAGGCGTTTGTCTCGGGTGCCGGCGCTTCACTGCTGAGCGCCGGCGTCTGACGTCATATGCCGGCGCCCAGCGTAAAGCGCCGGCACCCGAGACAAACGCTTCCAACACAGGAGTTGAAGCGCTGAGGCAGGCGGCGGTGGCGGCGGCGGCGGTGGCCGCCAGCAAAGGATTCCTGTATATCTGTCAGGCAGAGGGGCCCGAGAGTTGCCGAGCGGTTGTCTTCAGCAACCGCTCGGCACCCCTTGGGCCCCCCTGACTGGCAGAAATCCAGGACTCCTCTGCTGGCGGCCGCCGCCGCCTGCCTCAGTTGCGACCCCGGATTTATCGGCGTATAACACGCAGGTAGGGTTTAAGCTACGGATTTTAGTTAAAAAAGTGCGTGTTATACGCCGATAAATACGGTATATCGTTGCCCCCCCTCCCTCCCTCCCTCCCTGCCTCCCTCCCTGCCTGCCTGCCTGCCTGCCTGCATGCATCTTCGCTCCATAAGACGCGGCTGATTTTTCATCCTACTTTGGGAGGAAAAAAACTGCGTCTTATGGAGCGAAAAATACGGTATTGTTTTTATTGTTATGGTTGCTAGGAATGTTAGGATTATTATGTTTATGATTTAATGTTTGTTATTTATTATTTTTATGTTTGTTTCCTTTAACCAACACCGTACAAATGCTTGTGGACTGCATACATGATTTAGCGGTGTCTATAGGATAATTGTGACGCGACATGTTGCTTAAGCCGCTAATTAAGTTTTGTTTTTTTTGTGATTATTTTTAAGGATAAGAAACTATAATTTCATTCATTATAAGTACGTCTGTCCTCCACTCCCATGATTTGCTCGCTGACTGCGGCATGCGTTTTTTTTCTGTATGTGGCCAGAGAGGCGACTGTATGCTAAGTATGGCGTCATGTGACCCGTGATTGTAATTTATGCAGACCTTTTTGGGATATATTTTTGATAGGACGTGTGTTGTTGCTGGTTGTAAATAATGGTTCCGGGGTTGCTCGCTGATATGTACGGGTAAATTCTTCGGAGAGCCCTGATTGGCTCCCGGAAGACTTTGATCAGTACAAGAAAGATTCAGGGCAACTGCTTAACCCCTTCATGACCTGGGCGTTTTCATAATCAAAGGACCAGAGTTTTCTTTGTCACTTTTACCATGTATTTGTTAAACTATACCCATATTTGATTAACTGGTGCAAATTATGCATTTATTTTGATTGGGAGAAGAAAGGACTTTTTTTTTTTTTCTTTTATTATAGAAATACATAAAACATAATTATTAGTGTTAATAGATAAAAAAAAATAATAAAAAAACCACCTATACTAAAATAGAAGAAATGTTTTGCAATTTCGTCATGGTGACATCTGGGCTTCCAATACATTTTTTTTTTTTTTTTTTGGAATTGGAAAACCGTTGTTTCTCCCTCCTCCTCCTGAACCCCTGAACCGTCTCTGCTGCTTACACTGCCCTCAGCAAGCATTGCTCCATAGCTCTGCGTTGCTGATCACAATACGTGTGATCAGCCAGCAGGGGGAGCAACTGGATATCCTCGCAGGATCCAGAAAGTCCCAGCTGGGCCTCTCCTGTCCTTCTGCGACCTTCTGGCTGGTGTCGGCACTAATTGTACTTTTCAGTCTTCATGGGCATCATCAGTGGGGTGCACTTTCACCCTTTGGGGATATCTTGGGCTCTGCCACAAGTGTAAAGGTGAGTCCAGATATGGCCCTTCTTACTCACTTTTGCCTAGAGGGATACCGACCCTACCCTCTCGATGAAGGCCAAAACATATGCCTGGGGTGGTTGGTCCCAAATTCCTCATGTTTGGTTCTGGACTGCTCTTGGGGGCCGATATGTTGATGGAGCGTATTCCTCTGTAATGGCACACGTGAGCTAACGCTTCGGGATACACAATGGTGCAGGATATTAAGCAGCTGTGTGTGTTTGGTTGAGTTGTTGTCAAACTTTTTGGTATGAGACTCTGGTTACTCCCCATCAGCCAGAAACCTGAGCTCACCGGCCGCCGGAAACAAGGACGATGCGTTAAGACCTTTTTTAAATTGTATGAAAATTAAAATTCTGTATACAAAGTGATGGATTCTGATCATCTTAACAACCAATGAAAACTATTGG
The DNA here is from genome assembly GCA_029215755.1 of Spea hammondii. Classification (NCBI taxonomy): domain Eukaryota; kingdom Metazoa; phylum Chordata; class Amphibia; order Anura; family Pelobatidae; genus Spea; species Spea hammondii. The sequence continues at coordinate 110,994,121 of JARDYJ010000005.1, forward strand.
TTTCTATGGTGACAAGACTACTATTTCCCAAGTTAATCCCTATTATTACACAGCCCTGTCATTCTAACTCCTGCATGCGGTCTAACTGGAAAAAGCATTTATTTTTCTTCTTCTTCTTTTAAAACCGTAATTTATTTAAAGATTTCGATCCAAAGACAGCAACACGTGAAAAAACCCAAACCGGGTGTATTTGTACGATTGATGTTTCAGTTGCGTGAATGGATATATGTGTTTAGACTAAAGACAGTTTATGGAATATATACTCCTCCCGGCCGTTTCTATCGTCGGCTGTCTCTTTTCCACGTCTTGCGGAGACGGGGTCGTTCATTAAACTCCGAGGGGCCCGGTTGCTGTGACTTATTGCCGCTCCGTTCTGCCATTCTTTGTCCTCTTCGTTGCTTGACCTGGGGCTATACGTGAAATAATAACGCCTTTGTTCGGCGCGTTCCTGTTTAAACACAATGCCTGCTAAGTCTGATACATAGACAGGGCATTCCAGGGGAGCCGTGGCTTCGTCAGGAATGTTATCTCTTCTACGGGGAATGGCGCGTGACCCGGCGCAGGGTCTGAAAGCAGCCTGGCACGATGGCGCGGCTGTGGATAGCCAAGGACGCGGTCGGACAGCGAAAGCGGGAACCGGCACGTGTTAGTTAATTCTGCATTTTATTTTTTTAATATTACGCTTTATATTATTTTATGATTTATTATCATGAAAAAATATTTAAAATATAAAACAAATGGACAATATTTGAAATTCCCTTTACGGCACTAAAATATCATAAACTGTACGTTATAAATGTATAATATAGAAGGTGTAGATGAAATACAGGCCCAAGACAACAAAGAACGTCTAGTCCTCAGGACGTGGGGGAAGGAATTCTGTGTTACACTTTCTTTTGATACAAGTGATCATCATACCTGGGAACTCTCTGCCTCCGGTTACCCGGAGACCCTCCGGCTACCCGGAGTGGGATGCAGGGGGGAAGGTCCCGCTGATATCAGTTTTGGAGGGGACGTGCGGAGGGAGTGGGGCCGATCCCGCAATCCGGAGTAACCCAGGAGTCTCCAGGCGAAAACAAGGGGAAATCCCAGAAATGGTGATCCCAACAGCCATTTAAACTTCACATTAACTTCATGGGATGCTGCGGTGTCCAAAACTCCGCCTAGACTCTGTTACTCGCTTATAGAACAACGCGCCGCAGGGCAGCACCGCGTGAAACGTACGCCGGCGAGGTGGACCCCTCCGTCAAGGAAAAGGTTCGTCTTTAGCGCCGGATAATTGTGTTTGAGAAATGAACTATGGTTGTGGCCTCTTCATGCATCATTTGTGATACAAGAACGACCTTTCATCCTTTAGGCCCCTGTGAACGATGAGCCGCAGGCTGAATACCAATAACCTGCAGAGCTGCAGCTTACCGCTCGCCGACGGGAGGCATCCGCTGCCGAACGGGTCCGATGACCCAAAACCTGCAGCCAATCCGCTCTCTTTTAAATATGTGGTTATTTTGGATTCTCGCAAAATAAGAGAACTTTACGCTCTTGTGTTTTGCAGCGTTACTTGCAACGTTGTAACAGAATTGTTACGAAAACCTTGCGCTGTAGTTAATCCGGTGTTTTTCTTGCTGTCATATTATAACTTTTGTTTTGTGTCTATTTTGACAAAAGTTGCCCCATCGCTGATACTATTTGGGAACTTTTTGATCTTAAAAATGTGCAGGGTTAAGTCATAATAAAAACATGGAATGTGATGGCAAATCGGCCCCATTCGGCCCATCTAGTGCTAGTCTGCCCACTTTTCCTTCTGTAAGGGATGTCTGGTCTTCTCTTATATCCAAGAGCCATGTGCCTAGCCCGTGCATGTTTCAGTTCCCTCTCTGTATTAACCCCTACCCCCTCTTCTGGTCTGCTGTTCCGCTTATCTACCTATTCTCAGTGATAACTGTCTAGTTTTTTTTTCAGAGGTACTAGAAGTGGATCTTTCTAAAACGCTCATTCTGTTTGTTCGCTCTCACGTGGTTTTGTACGATGCTTCAATCTTATAAAATAAATCCCGACTTGGTTGGTTCTATGAACCATCGTGTAGATTGTAAGCTTTTGTTTATATACTACTTGTTATGTCCTGTCTACCCTTTGTACAGCGCTATGGAATGTGACGCCACTGTATACAAAATAAATATTTGTGTTTGTTAGCTATGATCGGACCATCTCCGGGTGGAATAACTTTGTATATTTTTTTTTTACATTTTTGCCAACCAATTTTTTTTTGTTTTTCTTTGCGTTCCTGTTCTTCCCGGCCCCTTGAACTTTGCTTTTTTGTTTTATCCCTAATTCTTTCCATACTAGCAATTCCCAAACTGATGAAAAGGAGATGGCAAATTAAGCGTATGATTTGAAGAAGTAATTGAATAAATTCCACAGGGGGGAAGGAAAATATGTACGTGATTTGGTATAGGCTCTTAACTGTTTGATTGCCAGGCAGAGCAGAAAACGTCTAGGTAATAGGCTGCGGTGTGTGGTGGTACGGGTGTGTAGCAGCAAACTCTATATAACTGTTTCTGAGGACCTCAGAGGTCTCTTCTTCAGATGGAATCTGAAATTCTACATTTGGCCCTGTGAAGTTTATCACCTCTAAATTGTCTTTTGGGTAGTATGTGGATATCTATTTTTCTTCTTGTATGCTGGTAACTCTTAAGGGTACTTGTACAGTTCAATGCAGTGTTTTGAAAGTGGTGTTATCACCATAGCAACCAGTGGAGAGATCCAGTCAACAGGATCATTCCTTTGGTTGCTATGGTGATAAGATCACCTATAAAACTCTGTGACAGTACTCTAAATACCCCCCTTCGATGTATCACTGATAGAGCTGTAACCTTCTAGCATTAAAAGGGGTTAAGAACTACACTGCGGCGCTTTGCTCACATGTGGCATCCAAAGTGTTAATAGGTACGTAATGTAATAAGTAGTGCAAATATGATTTTCTGAGCTGCGCTCTCTTTAGAGAGACGTGCCGTGTAAAAGCTGTTGGATTAGGTCAGTAGACCCGCGAGGTTCCCCGGCAGCGAGCCGCGCCGGCGTGTGGCCCCTTTACACGCCACGCTAACAGTCCATTATTACTTTGCCGCACGGTTTGGGGTCTCTTGGAGCGGCCATCTTTACGACTGCCCGCGTTATGGCTGTGTTATTGGGACTTTGGGAATCGTTCGCAAGCTCTTCTTCAAGGCGATGTTCTGTTTTGGGGGATAATGACGTGCTTTTCGTTTTTTTATTATTCTCGTTTGACGTGAGAGCGAGCAGACACATGGAGTGCTGACGTGCCAGCTGCCGGGGACTCTGATTCCTAACATTCTTGGCTAGCAGCCTAAAGAATCCATATGCGACCTCTTGCTGAGTTATTAATAATAATAATAATAATAATATATTTATAATAATAATAATTAATATCTTTATTACTATTCCTTTAACATCTTGTTTCTTTTATTTTTATTTATTTTTTTTTAAAGACTTGGGGGAGGGCAAACCATTGTTTTGAGGGCCGCGTCTGGTCCGTAGAATCCCAGGTGGACAAACAAGAGGTTTTCTTGCTTCTCGTCTGTCGTTTTGTGGAATGAGTTGCCCGTCGTGTGGTTAATGGGAGGGAATAACCGGTTATTGTTATGGATCTATACGGTGCGAGACGCGCTGTTTGTGGAGTCGTGAAATATCCAGGTGTCTCTATGGAAAGCCGTCTCGAGAAGATTACCTGCTGGAATTATGACGCTCGGTAAAGTGTCTGCCTGCGCGGAAAAAAAGGGAAATAGACCGCTAGCAAAAGAAAGACTGTCAGGGTTTGTTGAGTCTAAAGGGATTTGGGCTCCGTGCGCTCGCGGGTCTACGGTGGGCAGCCAGAGGCACCCGATCTGTTCATTCTAAGGAAATTCTGCCAGTCTGGCAATTTTTGCTTAAGCTGGCACTTGGCTTATTGTTTTTCTTACTACATGTATGGGTAGGATATATCATTTTACTGCATTATTATATATATATATATATATATATATATATATATATATATATATATATGTGTGTGTGTGTGTGTGTGTAATATAAATGAATATATCGCATACACCATTTGCTTCCGCTAGCAGCCGATTACAGACGGTTGAAGCAGTTTCTTTTTTCTCCGTCTTCCCCCCCCCCACCCAAATTTCCCACATATTCCCTCCCACTTATGGGTAGCCACACCCTTTTTATGTGACTAGTAACACCCCCTTCTGGCCCTAATATAGAAGGGGGAGGGCAAGCTAAAAAAGGGAGGGGGCTTCTTCTACGACGGGGTATTAGTGCCATCGTAAAAAGAAAAGCGAACTTGGGGCATTCACGAAATCTATAGTTACTGACTCCTTGGAGGAACTTCCATCTGCTTACCCCCTAGACCCAAAACACACCTGACATACTGCATAGAAAGTGCTTAAACGGAGCAGAGAAAGGATCCAGTCAAGGTGTGAGCATTAACAGCCTTCTTCTTCTAAAAAGTGAATGTGGAACTGCAAGTAAGTTTCTCATAATAATCCCCGTGCGATGTAAAGGGGGGCTTCTCGGTTCCATCTGAACAATTCGACACGCGCTGCATTCCTCGGATTGGGCTCCTTGCCCTCGGATAGGACGCCCGAGACGTGAGTTTTGCTCACAGCTGTGCTGCAACTGTCCGGGGTCGGTATTACCAGATGGTGTTCCTGCAGCTTGAAACAAGACACTCGTCAGGGAAGGACTTCTGTGGAGTTGATTATAGAGCACTTGGTCTTCACGCCATTCGCAAACTTTTTGGGGTTCAGGCTATAACACAATGTTTTTTGTTGATCGTCCCGAGTAGAAAGATTGGCACATTTCCCGATCGCATTAAACTGGCTGCTCGTGGCTCAGGCAGCCCCCCTGATCAATGAATGCGTCTGAAAGTATGCATTTAACACGTGGTCGGACGTTTTGCGCCACTGATTGGTTGCTTAAAGTAGTCAATCGCTGGCAGGAAAGCGCACTCACTGGAATAAATGGGAGCGCTTTCTGCACATGTGCACTGGGGGGTCACCGCATGGCTCTAAAGCACACATGATGGCGGGAGAGTCCCTTTAACCTGTATGACGTGTGTGAGTTACCGTCTCGATAATTCTGTGCGGGGGACGTGTGATCTGTGATCTCCTAGTAATCATATAAAAGTTTACATAATCCCACAGTATAAATGGAGGAAAAGGATGCATTTTGTAACCGAGGAGCCTCTGTTCCTGTCCTGTCCTCAGGCTGCTCTTGCAATAACGGTGATTATCGTAGGAAAAAATAACACAACGAGCGTCTTTCAGTGGGACCTTTTCTGCTTTTTGTCAAACATGCTGGCCATACAACACACATGAAGCGTGTCTTCTTACAAGCGGATTAAGCTGTATGCGTAAATCTTTCTCTTCTGCGCTGCAACTCTCACTACCCTGCGGCAGCCACAATGTGTCGGTGAGTCCAGTAGCAGTGCCGCTATATCGCTGCTGAGATTCTGGTTACTAGTGAAACCAAGCCTTGGTTCTGCCATTTGGATCCTCAATGCCAAAGCAGAATTATTATTGGTTTATATAGCGCCATCATATTCTGCAGCGCTGTACAATATTGTTAAATGATAATATGTGTGTGTGTGTGTGTGTGTGTGTGTGTGTGTGTATATATATATATATATATATATATAATTATTATTTTTATTTTTTTTTGTTCTTAAGGGATCAACTATAGTTCCTAAAATTAAGTTAGAATTTTGTACTTTCTTTAAAGATGATTCTTTTTCTTTTAATCCCTTAAAATATTGTCAGTGTGGACGTGTGGGTGACAGATTGTGGATGACCCCCCCGCTCACGTCTGCCACGTCCAGTCTCCAGCTCAGAGCTGTTTGCCTTTTGGATTGTGTTTTTATCAAGGGCGGTGGAAAGCGCGTACGTATTTAAATGGAATTCCTTTCTTAAATTAGAATCTTTCTACATCCCCTTCCCTGTTCCTTAAAGAAACTTTTGGAGTCCTTAGAGAATTCTACCTGCTATTAGAGGGACACTATAGTCTCTTTTTAATTAATAATTTGATTTCAGTGGACCCTCTTCCGTTTTCCCCATGCTAAGGTATTATTGGGGTGAAAAAATAAGAGTTCTGGCTCCTTTTCCTCCCCCTGGAAGGGGGGCTCGGCTCATGCTGAGGAGGTAGACTGACAACAAAGTCTCATTTTCTAATGAAAATATATGTATATATATTTTAAATGAACTCATTCGCCTATATACTGGAGTCCATGTGCATTTTACTTGTATTTGGGGCTGGAGTGTTCTATTAACCCGTTAGGTGCCAGAGAGGTGTATGATGCAGCAGGTTGCACAATAGTCTGGCATGGGAAAAGGGAAAATCTTCTCCTCTCCATAAAAGCTGTCGGCCGGTTTGTGTAAATCCGGGTGAAACGTCTCTGGTGCTTTTAGGTGTTTTTTTTTTTTTCTTTAGCCGTGACAGAATTCTTTGCGTTTCGCGGTATTCTATTGTTAAGTTGGGAAGTTTTAGAAGCTGCTTATGGCAGCGTTTCCAAAGGTTGGTATTTGTGTTCCATAAGGAATCGCAGCAACGTGAACTTCAAATGCAGCATTTGAATCGGGAGTTGAGGATAATATTTTCCCCGTTCCATAGCATCTCTGGCCTCTTATAGCCACAGCAGCATCGGCGTTTCTCATGTAGTCAAACCTAACGACAAAGGCATTTCCAGTGCTAAAACAAGGTCATTTCATATATATTAATGTCTATGTATTTAAAATGTCATCAAAGCCCCTGTTGGTGTAATGGTCAGATGTCCCAATACTTTTGTCCATATAGTGTGCTTTTGTTTTGGATGAAAATCTGAGGGCTTTTTATATTCCGGAACGTAATTTGTTACCGCTCACCCTCTCTCTCGTGGTCTTTCACACTCTCCCTCATGCTCTCTTATTCACATTCTCGCACACTCATTCACGCTCTCTCGGAATGTCTTTCTACCTTCTCTGCCTTCTCTACCGTGTCCCTGTCTCTGTCCCGCGTGGCTCCACTTCTTCTCTTGCATCTTCTTGTTCTTCTGTCTTCTTTCTTCGTCTGGGAAGTCTTTGTTCTTCCTCCACTTCTCCATGGACAACACTTTATGACCTCCAGTGAGCGTCTGCAAAACGGCGATTGGAATAAGGGCAAGAGGGTGTGCCTGGAGACTCTGCCCTTTTGCCCGGGTAACCTCATGCTAAACTTCTGCAAAATGGTGGTGCCTGGAGTAAGTTCACATCGTAAGTTTGGCAAAAGGACTGATCCTCTCCCTGTTCCTCCAGTCAAGAGAGAAGATTTGCCTGAAAGCTCCTCCATATTTCGGAAGTTCCCCGGAGGTCATGGCCCGTTGTCCACTGAGAAGCCGAAATTGTTTCGTTGGGGGTCCCTCCTTGTTTACAGAGATTTGTTCGAATTTGAATACACAAGCCTAGTGTCTTGGGTAACTATAACAGAAGAACGCTAATTAGTGGTCCCAAAGTGCATTGAGAGGATTAAACCTTCGTGGATTTAGCCGGCTTTAATTTGGAAGCACAAGCCACAGGCAGCGCCTCTTGTTTTGACATTTGTCTCTGAAGGCACCAAGTGTAACCCGTTTCAGAGCCTAATTAATGGAGAATAAAAGACATTGCGTATCACTCAACTACTTGATGTACCCGGCTTGCCTGACGGCATTAGACGACGACGTTTGGAAGTTATTTGTTATGTAATAACATCAGGAACGGGGCCAGACTAAGCAGCCCTGACACTTTCAGACCCTCGACTAAAGGCTCCATGCTTGTATTATTATTATTATTATTATTATTATTAGTATTATACACCTTATTATAAAACAGATATTGTTTTGTTTTTTTTGTTAGTGTGTTTGGGTTTTTTGTGTATGTCATACAGAGACATCTGAACAAGTCTAAGCATGGCAAATATTTTAAGTAAATATTTTAATATTTAAAATTTTGACATATATTTTGAATTTGGTTAATGCAAGTTGGTGTCTATTTCTGCATGGACTCCGGCGCATTTTTCCGCATGCAGACTAGAGCAGGCCTGGTTTAGTTGTAGTTGTAAAATGAAGACACAATATGTGCACGTGTTCAGTAGCGCTGAAGCAGCAGCCAATCACATGTTTGCTATCAAAACAGTGTTCAGAGAGCATGCGTGTGATTGGCTGCTGCTACCCTGCTTTATTTAAATGTGAGCTCAGTTGCCATTGGCTAGAATGCGACTTCCTCTCTTTTTAATCAACTGCTTTTCATGTAAAGGAATTTTTTTTTTTTTTTATATAGCTTTATTGAAAACTTTTTTTGTCTAGATATTTAAATTTGTTGCATTTGATTGGATTGTATTTTTGGGGCTTATATTGTAAATCACTGTAATCCGTCGCTGACTGGGCATTAGTAGAAAATGATGCTACAATGCGTGGCCATGTTATCTGCGCTGAGGTGTAGAAATTGCCCTCCCGCCGTAAACATTAACGCTCATTACCTCCTGAAATGATATTCTCCGGCCTCTGCTGTCTTGCTTATCGCTGATGTTGTCCACATAGAACATGCGTCCGGTACATGACCGGCTTCTAATGTATGAAGCAAGAGGGCATCCCACCCAATATATCAGGTGCCCAAATGGGGACGCCTGTGTCGGGGGTGTGGCTAGATGCAGGGAGGGGCGGGGTCTGGGGTGTGACCACCCTCTGTCAACCGTGGGAAAGCGTGACACTTGGTAGGTATGATTTTGTATTTTTATTGTTAAATTCTGCTCTCTCCTATTGTGATAACGCTACCGAATCTACTAATGTGCTTTGTGGTAGTAGTAATGATAATAAGTATGGTCAACAGTGTTACCATATCTAATATTATTATTGTTACCACAGATCAGATTGTTATGATTATTATTTATTATTATTAGAGCACCAGCTTTTACTCGGGGAGGAAGTAATTAAATACACGTAAAATATCCGTCAGGACATGGCTGGTCTCACTCCCGTATCTAATGATTGATTTGTTTTAATCTATAAATGCACATTTATATATAGTTTTATTTTGCTGAAGTATGCAAGAGTATTTAAGAGACGTCCCAGGATCACATCTCATCTCCAATCTCCTGTAAAGCAGTCTGTAAACAGCGGGCTAGGGGCATCTAACAGCTTTTCGGAGGCTGGCTGAGAATCATAGGATTCATAGTAAGATTCGGAGGGGTCGGTACTCTATAGGAGACATGGGGTAGGGATGCTGCGGGGGCGTACTGACCACTTCACCTGTCTTGGGCACCAGATTGAAAGTGTCCCCATTTGTGAAAGCTGGCTCTCTCTTTGTTAACCCTTGTTTTTGGAAACAGCCGCCAGGAAATCGCGTAACCAAGCACGTTAAATTTCAAGAATTCCAAACCCCGCTCTTTCCCATCTCTCCGCTGGATTGTAGTCTGTAATTCAGGGATGAGTATAGCGGAATAGCGGATCACGAGATTTATGTGTCATAACAAATCGAAGGTTCTAAAAACCTTAGGTAACGCGTTGTCGCACTTCTCTTTCGCACCGCACCTGGCGCTCACGGGGTTAATCCCCCACCTCACGGTCTGTTTCAGTGGCATCAATTAGCTTTTAATTCCTTCCCTCTAAAATATTAGCACTTCACATAAATTATTCTTCAAAGAAAGAATGCCTAATAAATCTTTTTACAGGTGTGCTGCCCGAGAAATCCGTTTCCATAGAAACGTAGAATTTGACGACATATAAGACCCATTTGGCCGTCTAGTTTGTCCATTTTTCCTGATCAGACCTATTATTATTATTTATTGTATTGTATGCTGCGGCTGCTCCAGGAACATCAGACTTTATATCACAGAACAAAGGAATTATTATTATTGTCTGTGATCTAATCATCCTCTCCTCAAACTCCTAATAGATTGCAAGCTCTTAAGAGCAGGGCCCTCTTCTCCTCTGTAGCACTGTGTCTTGACGTATATTAATGTACGCTACGGAATGCCTTGGTGCTCTATCGGGATTGTTTGCTTTTTGGAGATAAGACGTCTTTGTGGGGATACGATAAACCTTTACAAGGATGTTCAAGGTCGACAACGTGTGGGCATCCCTTAAGGTTGGTCGAGAGGAGCCTTTATGGTTTCTTTACTGTTAGGGCGGTTAAATTGTCGAGCAGACTGCCGTCTGAAGTCGTTTTGGGCATTTTCATCAATATATGAAGAAATCACTAGTATAAGATAAGATAAGGTGATGTTGATCCAGGGAGAGTCCGACTGCCTCTGAGTCGAGAAGAAGCCTTTTTTTCTCTTCACAATGTCATGGGTTTGTTTGCCTTCTGGATCAACTAATATGAGTTTGTGGAATGATTGCGCTTGATGGACAATGTCTTATTTTTTTTTTTTTTTCCAACCTAATTAACTATGTAATATGATTTGGGACAGTCATGCAGCCAGCAACCAGACAGTTGGCATGTATCTTATGGTGGAAAATGGATAAATAACATCTGTTTGATATTTTGCATACCGTAGGCATTACATTAATATTTAGGCATAATAATATTTTGCTTTTCCATATCAATATATATTAATATATAAATTATTAGTGCTTTGTTCACTCTGTACTCGCATTGTAGCCGGTGTTGTAAGTGGTTCAGCGGCCAAATGCAACCAACGCGTTTCAGAATATTTCACATGACGGCTCCATCTAGCCTCTGCGCTTCGTTCCATTTCTGCATGCCGGCGAGGGGATCTATTTTCCGCTGTAGATTAGTCACAGCACAACATTGCTGTGTTCATTTGACTGAAAAAGACAGATGCGTCCTGCATAGTTTTAATACAAAGGGGGAAAAAACATCAGATTGAAACTGGACGGTAATCTTCGTTGGAAGGAGTGTAACGGGGCACCGAGTCTGATTTTTTATTTTTTATTTTTTTTTTTTATTTTTTTTTTAATTTACATTAATATATATCATACACCAATAGCTTGTACGTTTTCATTATTCTTTGTTAGTTTTGTTATATGATTACATATATACATACATATATGATTACAACCCATATATATATGGGTTGGTTTCTTGCCGCACAACGTGGTTTCCTACTGCAAATTAAGTAAAATTGATTTACCAAAAGATACATTTTTATTAACCGATAGATCCATATTGAATAACCCCCGCTTGTTTTGTTGAGGGATTTATTAACCCCCCCACTAAAAAGCCAAAGATTGTATCCAGTAACTTTGTCCCAAGTGGGTTTAGCTGTATTTTGCGAGGGAATACGAGTCAACCAAGTTGGAAACGTGGCAGATTGCAAGCTCTGTAGACCAGTGGGAAATAAAACATTAATAACCCACTGAAAGGCTTTACTTTTTTTCTCATCTTTATCTGCTTTTGACAATCATTAGGCTGCACTCAGTGAATATTGGTTGGGTTTTCGGAAGCTGCCTTTTTACCCTGGGGTAGGCAGAACCCGATGTATTGCCGGGGTCTATATTTGAGCCGTTAGATGAGACAAAGGTGAACGTCTCATGGGTGGCAAACATTACGCCTCCAAACTTGGTTTTGCACATCTCCTCCTATGACTATTTCATGCGCTGCCCATTTTCACAGTCCCAAGAATACCATCAATTATTAAATACCCGCTCTTACGGCAAGTGCGAACGGAGCAGAAATCTATTTTAAAGGAGCCTGCTCTCCTAAAGCCAAGGTCCACTGATGTCTCAATGCGTGTCTTCAATAATGAGCATTTCCTTCTTTTTTTAACAAAAGATTGTATAGATTTTAATTTAATTACTGTATATTTGGCCTCTGATACTCCTGTCCGGCATCTCCGCTTCTAACCTTCAATTTGCGCTGCAAAGAAAACTGGCTCTTTCATTAGATTGATTGTGCTGAGTACCTTGAGATGTACGTCTCAACTTGGTCTGTAGACATGAACATGTCTTAACTGCTACATTAGTGTTATTTTATTGCCTCGTGGTGGTGTTCTGGGGTAGTTTATGGGGGTAGAGAATGGGGGACTCACTGGTATAGTCAAGTGTTTCTGGAAAAGACATTCAGACGCACTTTGCCAAGGGACTCCACCGCTCGTCGCATCTCTGCGGGATCTTCAATCAAGAACTCACGATGCAAGCCAGCCTAGGGGGTATAGCACATTATACGATGTAATATATTGTAACCGTTTGCGATATTTATTCTGAGTGGACTACCTTTCAGCTTCTATTTTTTTATAGAAATGGTAAACAACTTGTGATACGGCAGCAGTTGTAAAGATCTGGGTTCTTGAGGGTTTAGATGTTCGTGAAGGACTCTTATTCTCTTTGGCAATTGCAACAACGTAGCGTTTGTCGGCGTAGAGAGTGGCAATGGTTAACGTTATGGATTATTAAGGAAGGAATCATTCATATTTAATATTTTAATGTCTGTGTTCCTATTCCTTCCGTATGACTGAAGAGGTTACGTCATGGGTACTTTATGGCTTGCTGAACATCCGGCATAGGGAAAGGAATATTGTGAGTCTCCTCTCATAAGGCTTTGCTGTTTCGGTGGATTAAACACATAAGCGTTAACAAACCAATGCATTGTGCGCATTGCTGATATTTTGTTGATAGAATGGAAATTCCCAGGGTGGGCTACCTGGAGCTCTCCCTCTTCTAGCCAAGTGGCTTTGTGAGGGGTTGGTGCTCGCTCTTTACAACAAAAAGGTAGCCGACCCTCACTTCACCTGGAGACTCCGGGTCAAACCCAGAGAGTTCCCAGGTATGATTATCGTGTACAGTTCTACCACAATCGGTGAGTGAAAATTAGTGCGCTCAACAAAAAACTGTGCTGCATATATGAAGACCCAGCCCTAAGAGACAAAGGACGACGTTTCATCTAAACATACGAAGAATACATCTATCAATAATGGTTGCTGCCAATAAAAAAAAATGTGCAGCCAATTTTAGTTAAAAAGCGTAAAGTTATTATTGAACCTTTTATTGATTATTAAACCTTCATTATGAGTGCAGCACTGTATCCTGGGTAAATAAAATCAATGATCAATATTAAACATGGTGGTTTATCTGGTGATTTCCCTGTTATAACTGCCCCTCAATTGTCATTTTTTCTTAACATTCTATAAACGTCATTGTGGGAGTTAAGGGTGTTCCAGACAATAAATAATATATATAAATATAATAAAATATACTGTATATTTATACATAGAATTTGATGGCAGGTAAGAACCATTCGTCCCATCTAGTCTGCCCATTTTTCCCGATGTAGAGACTCCGACCTTAATCAGTCCTGTCCCATGCGTGCTCTAAAGAGTAGATTCTAAAGGTTGTTCCTCGTCAGCCCCGATTATTCATTTTCTTCTAAAGAACGCGTTCGCTGGACACACTGATGTTTGAGTCGTGTTGGATGTAACGCGCCAGCTGTGTGAACGTATTTTGTTATTCTCCATGCGCACACAGGCAAATATTCAAGATTGGAGTCATGCGGCAGCCGTTGTGTATGAAGAGAGCGCGTATTTGCGAAGGGTGGGTGCTGGATGCTCCGGTTCGTGTTGACAAGCAGCAGCTGCGTCCTTTTCTGGGATGTGTAAAATCAATGCATGCTAATAGACCGGCGTTCAAAACAAAAAGGGCTTATTAACACTTTCAATGCATCTGTCCTGCTAGCCGGCATCCATTGTTGTTGTTTTGGCGTTGGATGGAATGAGATGCCGGGCTGATTAATTGTGAGTTGTTTGAAATGTTGCAGCGTGAATGAATTAGGAAGGCGGTAGAAAGACTTTGAATGAAATCGATGGGAGGTAAAGGTGGGATTGATAGAGGTGGTGAGGCGGCCATGGCGGGACACAAGCTGAACCGTGGCCAAGCCAGGTCCCGACCCAGTTCTTGAGCATGTAATAAGCTTTTTATAACCCCAGCAGGGTAACTTGTTGCGTAACCATTCATTCAGTCGCTGAAGTAACGTTTGATCCCTTTTGGGGTGGAAAGCAGCAGACATTTTTAAAAATCAACCCACAGCTTTCCAAACAAGACCCCATGTCTACATCCTCTGACGTCTCAAGTATTTCACCGACCTTCCCTAAACGCCCGTATTCAGCTCACCCCACTTTATATGTATCGGTCGTATCTTACAATGTCATGTAATAGATAAAGATTTCTTGTGGTTCCTCCTTGACCACAGACGGTCATACCAAAGAACTATTGGAATTCAATAAAGTATATTTACTGGATATGATTCCCTGCTATTTATCCGCTCTCCCAGTCTGGGCAGCGTCCGCTGGTGAATGTTGGGTCTCGCAACCTTTACGTTCTACCATTCCATGGTGGTTTTCATACTGGCCGCAAAATCATTTACATTCCAAAGGATCTCATCGCTGAATGTCCGATTGCTCCAGGTTAACACCCGAGTTATAATTATTGACCGAAAATGTCCAATGTCAATTAGTATACCGTAAAGCAGACTGTCTAGTGGAACGCTGGAGGCTACTGACCAGCTCATCATGGGCAGCCATGTGGTTTTGCTAAACCTGGCAATAATCTGAGGGCAAATTCTTCCAGATTCAAAATATTGCCTCTGATCAGAAGGTGTATTTATGGGAGATCTTTTATGATGGCTTTAAACGCAGATAACTAGATTGTAAGCTCACTTGAGCCGAGCCCTTCTATATAAATCAATAAATTAGTAATTACAGTGATATTGAACATCAAATACAGTACGTCTCATAGTTTCAACATTAACGTCTTCTGGATGAAGCCCTGAGTCTTAAATGCATGAAAACAGGCTTTTCAATCATTTTAAGAGTAATGATAATATACAGTAACGATTGGACAGGTAACCCAAAAGCGCATTTATTTGGGTAGCTCGGGTTTGATTTACTCTAGAGCCAAAATATTTTTCGAGATGTTCGGGAACCAGTGGTTTTGGGGGTTACTGTAAGATATGCCATAATTACTTATTTTGGGGGGTAAAAGTATAAACGAAAGGTGTCATCGGGTTCGCTACAATACCTTGGGGCCGGTGTTCATGGCTTTGATGAAGCCTCATTAGCAGGCCAGTTTTTCAAAGCCTGGTGGCAAATGCCATGTGTTGGCGTGAAGCTTTCATGTGTGTCAGGGCTCACTTCAAACACCGGCTTCGGATTGATAAAAGGCATTAGTGGATCACGTTGGCGGCGTTAATGGAAGAATAGGACAGGGAAATCGAGATCATTTGATTAACTTAAGAACGTACTAAAAAGAAGGTGTTCTTACGCAGGCATGGCCACAAGAACTCTTGACAAATGGAAATTGTTTGTTTATCTTTCTCAAAAAATAAATGTTTTAGATTTTACAAATAATTGACATATTTTTTCCTCTCCAGATACTTGACCAGGTCTTCTCGGAGACCCCAAAATGCTTGCTTTGGGTGATCGGTGGGTCCGTCAACTTTCTAATTCAGAACCTTTTGGAATCCTTCCACCGATGTGAAATGCCACATTAGAATTTACTTTTGTTGCTTATTATATTATGTTATGTAATTTATGCACCAAGATATATTCTGGAATGATTTACTTTAATTACATAAATCTATTTTGCTATCAAGCTGAATAATACCTAGATTGAATGGAAGTGTTATGTTATGCCTGCGCAGAGAGGAATCTAAGCGGGCTCATTCTCTAATTTAATGAAAAACAAAATGAGCCTTTTAACGTGTGTAATATGCACGCGATTAACCTGAACCCTGGCTTCAGTACCACTTTAAAGAGACAATGTCTATGTGTGTATATATATCTCTATATATTGTGTGTGTATATATATGTCTATGTGTGTGTGTGTATATATATATGTCTGTGTGTGTGTGTGTATATATATATGTGTGTGTGTGTATATATATATATATATATCTACGTGGGTGTGTGTGTATATAGATATATATATATATATATATATATACACACACATACGCTATATCGACAAAAGTATTGAGACGGCATTATACCAACAGGGATTTTGATGACATTGCATTCTAAATACATAGACGTAATGTAGTTGGTCCTCCCTTTGCAGCTACAACATTCATCCAGTAGAGCGTTTGTGAGGTCAGGCGCTGATGTTGGACGAGATGCCCGGCTCACGATCTCTGTTCCAGTTCATCCCAAAGGTGTTGGATGGGGTTGAGGTCAGGGCTCTGTGTGGCGGTCAGGTTCTTCCACCCCAAACTCATCCAGCCGTGTCTTTATGGAGCTTGCTTTGTGTGCTGGGAATAGAAAAAGGTCTTTCCCAAACTAAACATTAAGATTTTCCTTCACTGGAAGGGGCCCAATCCCTGATTTCCCAATACTTTTGTCCATATAGTGGCGCACAAAGCAAGGTCCATAAAGCCTTCCCGGTAGGGTGGAAGCCGTTATAGCTGCAAAGGGGTAACCAACTTCATATTAATGTCTGTGTATTTAGAATGTAACATAGTAACATAGTTCATAAGGTTGAAAAAAGACCAAAGTCCATCAAGTTCAACCTATATACATATTGTGTCCCTACTGTGTTGATCCAGAGGAAGGCAAAAAACCCTTATGAAGCAGATGCCAATTGCCCCATACCAGGGGGAAAATTCCTTCCCGACTCCAAATATGGCAATCAGAATAAATCCCTGGATCAACGTTCTGTCCCTATTAATCTAATATCCATAACTTGTAATATTATTGCTTTCAAGAAACACGTCCAGGCTCCTTTTGAACTCTTTTATTGAGTTTACCATCACCACTTCCTCTGGCAGAGAGTTCCATAATCTCACCGCTCTTACTGTAAAGAACCCCCGTCTGTGCTGGTGTAGAAACCTTCTTTCCTCCAGCCGTAGAGGATGTCCCCTTGTTATAGATACAGTCCTGGGTATAAATAGGTCCTGGGAGTGATCTCTGTACTGTCCCCTTATATATTTATACATAGTTATTAAGTCCCCCCTAAGCCGTCTTTTTTCCAAACTAAATAACCCCAATTCTGATAATCTTTCTGGGTACTGTAGTCCTCCCATTCCCCTTATTACTCTGGTTGCCCGTCTTTGAACCCTCTCCAGCTCCACTATATCTTTCTTGTACACTGGTGCCCAGTACTGTACACAGTATTCCATGTGTGGTCTGACTAGTGACTTGTACAGGGGTAGAATTATTTCCTTGTCGTGGGCATCTATGCCCCTTTTGATGCACCCCATGATTTTATTTGCCTTAGCAGCAGCTGCCTGACACTGGTCGCTACAGGTAAATTTACTGTTAACTAAAACTCCTAAGTCCTTTTCCATGTCAGTCGTCCCCAGTGTTTTCCCATTTAATACATATTCCCAGCCTGGATTTTTCTTCCCCATGTGCATAACCTTACATTTATCTGTGTTGAACCTCATCTGCCACATCCCAGCCCAAGCCTCCAACCTATGCAGATCCATTTGTAACCGTGCGCTGTCCTCTATTGTGTTAACCACGTTACAGAGCTTAGTATCGTCTGCAAAGATTGATACTTTACTATGCAATCCCTCTACAAGGTCATTAATAAATATATTAAAAAGAATAGGACCCAAAACTGACCCCTGTGGTACCCCACTAGCAACAGTCACCCACTCAGAGTATGTACCATTAATAACCACCCTCTGTTTCCTATCACTGAGCCATCATCAAAGTCCCTGTTGGTGTAATGGTCAGGTGTCCCTATACTTCTGTCCATACAGTGTGTGTGTGTATATATATATATGTATATATATATGTGTATATATATATGTATATAAATAAATGTGTGTGTGTGTATATATATATATATTGTAATCATATACAAATCTTTTAGTGTTTTAAAATCCAGTTGCTTCTTATTGACTAACGAGCTATTTCCAATAATTTATTGCAGCTTATTTTAGTATCATAAAGGGCGGATCATAAATAATTTGCCTCCCGACAACCACTTTGGTGTTTAAAATGTCTGAATGTGTACAGGGCTGTTTTGTCTTTAGTATTCCATTCCCGAATCATGAGCCTAAACCTCCTTGCCGGTTTGTCCGCCCCTGCCGTGCCAGATGACATGATTTTTATAAAATTGCGTGCGGATACAAATCTTGATCCCTTCGCTGCTGATCTAATACTCTAGATAACAAAGGTAATTTATTTCATCCCCGATTATATCTGAATTGATTTCAGTGAGTTAAGCAGTTACCATGGCAACTTCATTAGATGAATACGTTAATGCCAGCAGCAGTTTGGCTATCACTTAATGCAAACTTTTAGCAATATATATTAACGCAGCACGAGACATGACACATTAATACACATTATTATATATATATATATATATATATATATATATGTGTGTGTGTGTGTAATTATTATTATTATTATTTTTATTGGTATTTGCTCCTCTTTCGGCTGTGACTTGACAGCGGATGTGATCATGATTCCTGGCTTCTCGTATGGTACATTTGGGATTCAGGGTTGTGGTTTTGGTGGAAGGAGAACAGCCTTGACAGCGTGATGTGTGCCGACCAGCCGCGCATGCATCGGTACATGACATGGGGTCCTCTAGTAGTGGTACATGCACAGAGCTGGAGACACTTACATGGGCAGAACAGAGACTGCTGAATGAACCCCCCAAAAAGATGTGGATCATGTAGCAGACATCGGGGTTCATTCACTAAATAGAGAATTATCAGGAGAGTTTTGGTTCCCACTCCTTGACTTCACTATACATTATGAAGGTCCAACCACAGTCAGCTTCTGCTGCAGGAAGAGCTTGGCTGGCCCTGTATAATGTATAGACTGGAGACTTCTTTGAGGTCTCCATCTATTGAAGCTCATTTGAGCAGGACCCTCCTCATCTGTGGTTTCTTTAAGTCAAGTTGTTATGTTATATACTGCTTGTTATGTCGTGTCTACCTGTTGTACAGCGCTACAGAATATGATGGCGCTATATAAAACAATAATAATAATAATTGAACCTTTATTTGTACAGTGGAAACTCAGCCCTTCTTGCTGGAGAAACCTGCCAGTGTTGACATCGCAGCTTTCCGGCAAACTCTCTCTTTAGCCAATAAACCCCAACATTGTAGTTTTTTAAAAAAAAAAATTTATTTCGAAAATGTGATTCATGATGTATTGTTTTTGTCATCAGGAAAGGCAGCGGAGATGTAGATGAAATGACTGTGAATAAGACCCCTATATAATTGTGTGTACTAACCGCAGAATTACTTCTTATGATTCCGCACAAAGAACACATGCAAGTCATTCAAATATTTTGACAAAAGCATAAAAGAGCGAATCGGCGGCTATTATTACTCGGGCTTTAGATACGACGTTGACTGTTAATGAATTCCTTTTGTGCCAGAGGGTAATATTACGCACTTTTATATCTCCGACGTTGGAAGGATTAAACGCTCCCGTATTACTCACGTTATGAGCTCATCACTCAAATGGTTCTAAAGTGCTAAGGATCAGCTCGGCTCTGAAAGTTACGCTTCCCGCGAGTCTGTGAGAAATTCGTGTGGCGTAAAGGCGTTTCAACAAAGCCTTAGTTTCGCTCGAGCGCGCAGGTCCTGGGGCATGAATAAATAATGTTTCTTATAATCATTTTATATATTTCTTGGTAGTTACGGATCACTCAAGTGAGTTTCGTATTCCAATTAGGGTGACCGCGTCGGCCATGTTTTCCGGGACACACACAATTTTTACATATTGCTGACCAGCCCAGATAAAATGCTGCCCTGCAGTATGTGGGATGTTATAGATTTATGGAAGGGGACTAGTTAGTCAGTTATAAATCCTCCATACTGCGGGGCAGAATTTTATACAGGCTGGTCAGCAATCGGTATTAATGATGTGTGTGCTGGAAAACATGGCTATGAAGGTAGAACTCGGAGACGTAACGGCCAAAACTAGTGCCGCTTAGAGTGTGTCCTCCAGGAAACATATAATAATTCACTGCAGTTCTTCTGACTCTTGCAGTCTGATAGGGCGTGAAGATTTTAAGGGATTTCTATAAAAGTGTAAAAGGCCCGACTCACCCTGTCGAAGGGGCATGAGGACATCGGACACGGATTTCCCTTTCCTTGAAGACATGCTGCTGTATTTATAGAATAAATTAATTGTAGAAAATATAGGAGGAGACTAAAAATAAATTAGCATAATGAGCATATTTTATGTAGTTGAATTGTCATTCACCCAATATTTGGGGAATATACAGTACTGTTGAACAGTTAGGGGTCACTCAGAAATATCCTTGTTGTTTTTGAATGAAAAGCAAATTTTTTGTGCATTAAATACACATAAAATGGAGAAATCCAGTGCAGACGGGGTGAATGTTGGAAATGACTATTGTAGCTAATTCTTAATGGAATATATTCATAGGCTCTTTATCACTCCCATCACTCCTGTGTTCCACTGGCCCTTTATCACTCCCATCACACCTGTGTTCCAATGGCCGGTTGTGTTCGCTGATCCAAGTTTCAAAGGCTAATTGATGGTTTAACAAACCCTTTTGCAATTATGTTACACACAGAAGTTTCCTTGTTTTCAATGGAAACCCAAAGACTTTTGAACAGTAGCGTAGATGTGACCGTGTAAGAAGAGCGGTGTGTGTGTGTGTGTGTGTGTGTGTGTATATGGTAGATGGCACGACTGGATCAGCCTGTTTCTTAGCGAGTAGATCATAGCAATATCTGCTGTCTGATCCCTTGATCGGTGTTCTGTGATTCACATCTTCTACTAAAGGTTATTTTTCAAGCCTTTTCATCCCCGGCTGCTCTCCTTTATCTCGCAGTGCTTAAGAGGACCATGTCTGTTTCACAGAATCCTGACAGCTTCATGTATCTACCGAACCGTTGATTGATGCCTTGCTTTATCAGGGTAATAGCTTTCATTTTCCTTCCCCTGTTCGTATTTGTATTGTTCTTTTTTTCTTATTTGTCACATGAAGGACAAGAAACAAACTATCTGAAGGTGCGAGTGCAAGGTAACCGACGGGCTAAAGCCTCTTGATACTTTGGTTGTTCAGTGAACTGCGGAACAGTCTTGCGCTTTGAGTATTCAAACTCTGACAATGACTGAAATAAGTGTGAGGTTTATGTATCTGCTGCTGGGAAGCCGGATAGGAGCCGGACTACTTATCTGACTCCATGGCTTCTTTATGTCATAATAATACCATGGTATAGCTGTGGTCTTCTCAGTTCATTGATGTGCCGGCCAATACGCCTCAGTTAAGCTTATGGATGACCACTAAGGGCACTCCAGCCAATGTTGCGCTACGGATCTCAAGACTCTCAGCGGGCTTATGAGCTATGGGAGTTGTAGCTAAGAAACTCCTTAAAAACTATTTTGGTGGCCATTTTGGTGGTAAAAAGACATTTTAAGAAAACTACCGATGTATTCGCATGCAAAAGTACGTGAAAGCCTTCTCGGGAGAAGATGAATGAGTGTACGGATCCTTGTCTCATTACGGTAATTTGTGTTGATCACAACCCCCCCCCCCTGCACACTCTTCACCTGTTGAGTGATGATTTTGTTAATTGCTTGCAGTGCGGTGGCTTTTTTCAGGACGCTCACGATCAGGTAGACGGTGACAGAACTCTGTGGTATGCCAGCCCTCTGAACTTCTGGGAAGAAACTATTAACTCATAGAACGATTCTGAAGGATCACATCGCCCATTCATAAATTAACTTTATTTATGGCTGCCTATAGATGTTTAACTCATTGAGGGTGGGAGGGCAGAGCTATCCATAAATGTCTAAGCATACAATATACTTTGGAGTTCAAGGGGAGACATGTTAGGAGAGAACTCTCTCATTTCACTTCACAATTTATTATTCAATGGGTGAAGAGACTTTGGTGAAATTTAGCTATACATTATACAGGGCCAGCAGACGTTCACTGGTGTTGGTCCAGAATGTATAGAGAAGTAAAAGCCCCTCTAGGTGAAAGGAATTGAAATATCAAGTATATTGCTAGACTTTGGAGGATCTACCACTATACCTCATAACAGATTCTAGAGCAGCGACAGAACTAGGGAACTCGGCCCCTGGGCAAGCGATCTGAAATGTCCCACGTTGCTGTTGCTTATTGCTGTTGGCCCCAGAGAGCCGTCTCGGCTAGTTGACGAAAGCACAAGGGGGACAGGGGCATTGGCGCTGGGCAGCTCAAGCATGCCCCTCACTTTGTGGCACGTGGGGCAGCTGTCCATCTTGTCCTGTGCATGCTCCGGCCCTGTTGTAGAGGCTTTAAATGTGCCAAACAATTGAGACTAACGATCTCTTTCTTTAAATGTAATTGTACCGATCATTTTTATAACTTTAGAAAGATTGCGATACTGATTGCATAAAAGAAATTAGAATTTAGGACCTTGCAGGCCCCTGTGCCTTTGTTTCTCCCTCAGTATATTTCAGAAATATAAAAACGTATAATGGATCATAAGCGACTTTCGTTTATTTCTTTTCTTGCAATTGTGTATAAAGAAAGGCCTCTTGTAGTTCTACTAAAGGGGAAAAGATGAAGATGCTTAAAATGTACAGTCCCAAACTCCATTTACCATCCTCAACATCACAAAAATATCCAGTTATTTATTTGAATAAATTCACAAATATTTCCAAAAAATAATTTCTAGCAGCTTTATTCATATGGAGTATATGAAGCATTTCCCCTCCCCCTCATTGCGATGTACCGTGTCATATTTTAGAAAATGTGTGATGTAACATGTTCGTTGATGCGGAAAGTGGCAACTTATTTAGAGGGAAGTCTGTTTATCCAATTAGGATGATTATCAGTCACGCATCTGAACACTGCTCAGGAAAATAATGATTATTTAAAAACTAACTCCATCTGCCATACCCAGTAAAGGACAAATAGCACTTACATTTCATACAGACACGCCTGGCCAAGTGCGAGTCGGCCCCTTAGTCCCATAGACTGTGACACAAATGGCTCTTTGTGAGTTACAAAGTGAACTGTTCCTGCCGTTTGTGCGCGGGGATATAATGTAACCTGTTACATCGTGGATGCTCGGAGTTTCCTAGATGGATGCTGGGTTTTGAGGCTGGTGTGCAGGTGTTATGACGCCCCTAGGCCATTGGCAAGGTATCGAATTATGATTTGATCCATTAGGGTGAATGCAGAAAATGAGGGCCACAGGATCAGTTTTATTTATCTCCTGTGCTGCCGTAAGCCTTAGCCTAGAAAGTGCCACCAGCCACCATCACCATGCCGTGCTCTTCTTCATGGTGCCGGGTTATGACATCATATCCATACTTAAGAACTCTTCAGGTTTCACACTGAGATTCTGGGTGAAGTCCTGCTTCTCTGGGTTACCATGACCGCCATACCTGGGAACTCCTCCAGGTTTCCCCCGATTCTGCAAATCACTTACATGGTAACTCCAGGTCATGGGAGCGGCATCGCAGTATGCCCCACTCCCCTCTAAAAACCGCGGGTCCCACGGCATCGGTGGGACCACCCAATAACGTCAACGGTAAAAGTAAGGACTCCTGGTAGCTGGAGCCTGCATGTTCCCAGGTATGATCATGTCCTGGTGCCATGACTTCTCAGCACAGCCCTTCGTGCCGTTAATGGGCTGGTTGGCTAGATCAGTGACCTCCCTTTGAGGAATGGTGCTACAGGTAGTGTGAGTGCCCAGTAGCATAACTGGCTCCTTGATATGTGGCAGAGCAGCTACTGCCCCCCTAAACCGGCCCCCCAGGCCTAGTTTTTTCTTATACCATTAAATTAGATTGGCTGTTACATTAATCTATATATATTGATCTTGCACTGCTAATGCATGATAAAGGTAATATATAATCATTGTGGTCATAAAGATAGAACTAGTTGCTTCTTTTCTGGCAATTTAATGGTTAAAAAGCACATGCACTATGCGGGGCTTGTTATTTAAGGAACAGTTGTTACTGAGGGATAGAATGGGATACTGAAATCTGATTGGCTCTCCCATCACTCGGTGAGTTTACCATACAAATTACATTTGCCTTTTACATTCACAAAAAGATTAATATACTCTTTAAAATAAAGATGGATTTTATTTATTCCCCACTTGGATCTAGGTCAGCATAATTTAATCCCATTTTGTAATTGTATTTTTCCACTCGTACTGCACATGGCATATCAAACATGCTAAAAGCATCTAAAAATGAAAATATATATTTTTTGCCCCCCCCTCTTTTTAATAAAAATATTTTTTTTTGTAGCATCCTAACCTCTATAACTTATAAATAAATTTGTTAAAACTACGCTTGGGCTTTTGTTTTTGCCTTTTGTTATTTTGGATCTCTTCATGAACGGTTTAATTTGAGAAGGTTGAGATTGTAGCCAAAGTATCCAAAATAAGGATATTTAATCCGTTTTCTGTCCTAGCGTACTCTTCATTTTCTGCCTGCTACAACGAACCAATCAACAACAATCAGCAACTTAGCAGTAGGGGAGAGATAACGTGACGGGGATATATATATATATATATATATATATATATATATATATATATATACACACACACACACCGTATTTGCTCGATTATAAAACGACCCTATAGGAAAAACGTTTTACCAGTAAATGTTAATTCATGTAAACTATTTTTTTAATAAAAGCTATGATTGAGAAAAATATTTTGGTTTTATTTCCTTCTGTTTTCCAACCTGCCCCCCCAGTTATGCACATCTGCCCCAGAAATGCCTTATACCCCCTATATGCCACTGTGCCCCATGATATGCCTTTTAACCCTATATGCCACCGTGCCCCATGATATGCCTTTTGCCACTCTGGCATTAAGGGGGTTAAAAGGCATATTATGGGGCAGAGTGGCATATAGGGAGGTATAAGGCATTTCAGGAGGCAGAGTGGCCTATAGAGGGTTAAAAAGGCATTTCTGGAGGCCAAGTGGCATTAGGGGGGTTAAAAGGCATTTCATAGAGCACTCTGCCTCCAGAAATGCCCTATGCCCCCCATTTAACACTCCCCCCCCCCAAAAAAAAACTTACCGGTGCTTCTGATTCCCCTGTCAGGTAGCCGGGGCAGCGTGTAGATGTCTATGCGATTTGCGTAGACAACTTACGCTGCAGCCGGAAGGAGGTGCGGTTAGCAGCGGGGGTTGTCTGTGTCCATCGCGCAGACCTTCCCCGGCTATCAGAGTTCCCCGCACCGGTGCCAGGACTCAGAAGCACCGGGGGGCGGGGGGAGACAGGGGGATCCAGGTACCCTGCAGCGGCGGGGGATCTGTATCTTAGTCGTCTCATAGTCAGACCTATTTGAGGTCTGATTATAAGACGACCCAGATTATAAAACAAGGGGTATTTTTCAGAGCATTTGTGGTGTGTGTATGTATATATATGTGTGTGTGTGTGTGTGTATATATATATACATTTATTTCTTATTTTCCTCTGGAAACACTGTTACATACATTAAGTACCTATATTTTGTGTGACAATTTAAGAACTCTGCACCCAGATTTACTACCTAATTCTACCATGTGAGCAGCGTTTTATACACTTGCTGTTTACCTAGTTAAATACGTAAATTATTAGGTACTGCTCTTGTATACACGTCAAATGTGTTCCTGTTTTAAAATATCGGACTATTTTTATGCAGTTTCCCTGTGGCACTTTAATTTGTTCCCTCTGCGCTGCTCTGCTCGCCAGTTTCTGACATCGCAGACGAGGCAGTTACTTGAAGGACTTCTAGTTTAAAGGGGACTGTGAGTGGTTGTCGGAGGACAGACTGCTATGAAGTGATAGAGGGGGACTGTGGAAGAATGACACACTAAACCTTTTAATGGAGCAAGTTACCGGTTTCTCTTTTCTTTATGTGATGCAGCACAACGTCTGTTTATACGTTATGAGGCACACTAGGTGGAACCGCACCTTTAATCTGGGGAGCAGGTATCCGCTTCCCTTTAACATTTACTGTAAAATCTCACATGTAATACCGGAAGTTTATGCTTATCCCAGGGTGCTGGGAGGAGAGGCGCGCATGAAATGAAGACACAGAATAACATTTCCCGTGGATCTTATACAAACTGCGTATCACACCGGAGATTTATTAACCGCTGAAGTCCCCGCGTGCTCTCTTTGTGCCGTTTGCCGCTCCGGTTCTAGGCTCTGTCTATTAATCCTTTGTCCTTTTTTTTTAACGCGCTGAACAGTCGGGCATCGATTATGTGGCCTGCATGGGTCAGCTGGGGGCCCGGTATATATGTGGGCAGTCAATTAGGGCTTTATACGATGCTCCGCTGAGCTATGCTTACCGCTCCGCAGGAGCCATGGAGAAGGATGCAAGGTCAGGCAGTGGGGTTCTCGAGTTATTTATAAAGACGTTGAGCTCTTCGATTTTCTTTATGCATTT